>CAUYRH010084358.1:0-38104 GCA_963574655.1 Perodicticus potto
TTTTTTTGAGACAGAGCCTCAAGCTGTCACCCTGGATAGAGTGTCATGGCTTCATAGCTCACAGCAACCTCCAATTCCTGGGCTCAAGCAAGTCTCCTGCCTTTGCCTCCCAAGTGGGAGCCCCTGGGACTACAGGCACCCGCCACAACGCCCGGCCATTTTTTGGTTGCAGCCGACATTGTTATTTGGCGGGCCAGGGCTGGATTCGAACCTGCCAGCTTAGGTGTACATGGTGCCTTAGCCGCTTGAGCCACAGGCGCCGAGCGTTTTTTTTTTTTTGAGACAGAGCCTCAAGTTGTCACCCTGGATAGAGTGTCGAGGCATCACGGCTCACAGCAACCTCCAATTCCTGGGCTCAAGCGAGTCTCCTGCCTTCACCTCCCAAGTAGCTGGGACTACAGGCGCCCGCTACAACGCCCGGCCATTTTTTGGTTGCAGCCATCATTGTTGTTTAGCGGGCCCGGGCTGGATTCAAACCCGCCAGCTCAGGTGTACATGGCTGGTGCCTTAGCCGGTTGAGCCACAGGTACCGAGCCAGAAAAGGAGAGCTTAATCAATGGAAATGAAGAGAATGGCATCTATAAATTCTACCAAATATTCAATTTTAGGAAAGGCAGGGCCTAGGATTTCTGAAAGTCTGTTGGCAAATGACCAAATATTTTTTTCTTTACAACTATAAAGTTAAGAAAAAAGTGACCGGTTCAAAAGGATTCAAAACAGTTCTCATCTTTAAAGAAACAAGCTATAGCAGGTTTATTACAAATTGTGGTCCCACAGGCCAATTTCTGCTCAACACCTATTGTATAGCATGCACGGTAAGAATTATTTTTACATTTTTAATGGCTGAAAAAAATTAAAAGAATATTTCATATTCATATGAATTAAAATTTCAGTGTCCATCAAAGTTTTACTAGAAGATTGGCCACACAATTTGTTCACCATTGTTGATGGCTTCTTCTAGGTTATAACGGCAGATTTCAGGAATTGTGACACGGATCATACTGCCCACAAGGCTTAAATTGATTACTACGTGGACCTTTCCAGAAAAAGTTTGCTGATCCCTAAGCTAAAGAATAGGATAATAGGCATGGGAGTGGTAGCCTATCTAATATTTAATAATGCTTAGAAATCTAGCCACAGGACAAGAGAATATAAAGTATAAAAGGAAAAAATTAATAGAAAACCAGCTAAATCTAAAGAGAAACCAGTTTTTGAAGTTCTTACAACCATACCAGGAATTCCCTTGCCTTTGGAAGGTATTTTATTCTTTGTAGGAGCAACATTTTCTTGTTCAGCCGCAAGAAAGAGTGCAGCAACTATCTATATCTCTACAACTTACTGCCAATTTTTACCCCTATGTAACCACAATAAAAATCACACCCATGCAATATTTTAGTGGTTGCTATGGGACTAACTGTGACATCAACATAGCATCACGTAAGAGCAAATATAGGACCGAGGGAAGTAACAAAGGACGACTGTTAGCTGCTTGAAAAGGGTAAGAATTATAACTAGCAAGAAAAGATTTTATGAAGTAAATATGTTTAAAGTTACTTTAAAATAATTTCTACTTTAATATATCATTATATCTTTCGATATGTTATTTTAAAAAGATATATGTAAGAACAGCTAAAGAAAAAAGTTACATAAAGAATGTTTTTAATATTCTTCATCTATAAACTTCAGTACACGACATTAAGGATGCTAAGATTTAAGACTAAGAAATTGTTAGAGCAATTCTTAGGACTAACTTTGCTCTCATTTCTTCCTCATGTCATCTCTTGGACTTGATACGCTTTAAAGTACAGCAAAATCTGGTGTGGCTTAAGACAGACAAACCATATGTTACTGGGATATAGTTAACAGATGACAGATTCAAAATATGTTTTCCTAAAATGTACTAGATGATTTCTACCACCATTGCTAATGGATATTTTAAAATAACTCTCCATTTTTGTTTACCACATTAGTCTATGAGGTTAGTACCAAGAAAAATTCAGTTACAGGGAGGGGAGGACTAATCATAAGTATGTCAGTTTAAAATAGTTATTTTGAAAGAAAAATAGAATTAAAAAAATTAAAAATTCTATTATAAATCTATAAAAAAATCTAATATAGGCTTGGCACCTATAACTCAAACGGCTAGGGCGCCAGCCCCATATATTGGAGCTGGCAGGTTTGAACCCAGCCTGGGCCTGCTAAACAACGACAGCTACAGCCAAAAAAAAAAAATAGCTGGGCGTTGTGGCGGGCGCCTGTAGTCCCAGCTACTTGGGAGGCTGAGGTAAGAGAATTGCTCAAGCCCAAGAGTTTGAGGTTGCTATGAGCTGTGATGCCACAGCACTCTCATGAGTGTGATAGTGAGTCTCAAAAAAAAAAAAAAACTAATATAAATGGACTTTAAAATATTAATCTCTGAATTTATTATATTAAGTTTTACTTGAAAAACAGTATTTCAAGAAAGAGGCATAAACCCACACCTATCTATGAAACAGTACCAATGTTCTCAAGATAAGCCAGAGATTTGTTGTCTCTTACCTCCAATTCAGCCTCCAAAACCTCTTCAGTGGTTCGGGTCCGATCTTTTGGTTTTTTCCAATTCTTTGGTGCAACTATAGATGTCTGAGCTGAAATACAAGATAAGGCCCATTACCTTCCACTGCAAAGTCATGCTGAGAAATATCAGGTCTAAACGATAACTCATATGCAAATTCAAGGCCACCATGATGGCTCATACCTATAATCCTAGCACTCCCAGAGGGAAGGCGAGAGGATCACTTGAGGCCAAGAGTGTAAGACCAGCCTGAGCACAAATGAGACTCTGTCACTACAAAAAATAGAAAAATTAGCCAGCTGTGGTGGTGTGCCTCTGTATTCCCACCTACTTGGGAGGCTGAGGAAGAATTCTTGAGCCCAGGAGTTGGAGGTTGCAGTGACCTGAGATGACACCACTGCACTCTAGTCCGAGCAATAGAGCGAGACAAGAAAAAAACAAAAACAACAAAACTATTATGAGAGAGGCTAAACCAAGAGAATTTCATGAACCCAGGGACACTGAGGCTGCAATGATCATGCCACTGCACTCTACCCAGGGCCACAGAACAAGATCCTCTTTATTTTTATTTAAATCATCACTTTAACAAAATTTTCAGTTTACTATAAGGGGATATCCTGTTTGTTTTTTATTAAATATAAAAGTTCAGCAGAACAAAAGAGGGTTTAACCATGTTATTGCACAGAGTTTGCAATAGCAAAAGTCTTAGCACAAACTCTTTATCTTTCCAACCACTAGCCTAAGCTGGTCTATGGTGAATATTTACATAAGAAAACTAGCTTATGAGCCAATTCTAGACTCAGGTCTACTTTTTTTTTTTTTTGTAGAGATAGTTTCACTTTATCGCCCTCCATAGAGTACCATGCCACAACACAGCTCACAGCAACCTCCAACTCCTGGGCATAGGCCGATTCTCTTGCCTCAGCCTCCCGAGTAGCTGGGACTACAGGCGCCCGCCACAATGCACGGCTATTTTTTTGTTTTTGCAGTTCCACTGAGGCCGGGTTTGAACCTGCCACCTTCGGTATATGGGGTCAGCGCCCTAATCGCTGAGCCACAGGCGCCGCCCCAGGTCTACTTCTTTTAATCAATTACGTGATTTTAAGCAAGTCAAACTTCTCAGGCTCCTACATTATATTCAACTATAAAGTGTTGAATATTTTGTTAAAAAAAAAACTACCTTCATAATTAAGATTTTAAAAAGTTTCTAGACAAGAAAAGGACACTCTGATTAAGGCTTTTTTGGTAGGCAGCACATCCACAACATTCAGTTTTCATCTCAGATCATTTCGTTGGCATAGCATTCATTCATACTGCTAAGGTAAAACTTAAGCAAGAAAATACATAATTTTTATTGAATCACTCCACTGTATCAAAAATTCTAGATGATGGCGCAGTGCCTGTGGCTCAAAGGAGTCGGGCGCCAGCCCCATATGCTGGAGGTGGTGGGTTCAAACCCAGCCCTGGCCAAAAAAACGCAAAAACAAAACAAAACAAAACAAAAAACAAAAATTCTAGATGATGGATGTAAGCTTCTAAAAATTAATCTAATTTATAAATCCCACAGAGTCATTCAACGCCTAGATAGCCAAGTGAAAAACAATTCACCTAGCAGATAGTAATGAGATAATATTAAAAGGATTCTACAGAAGGCAACTTATGAGTTAACAGATAGGAGTAAGGTGCTACCCCAGGTGGATGGATAGGGAAAAGAGTCAAAGAAAGGCCACTTACTAGAGACATTACCAAAAGTGAATAAACAGGAAGCTAAAGAGTTTCATTAAATTTGATTCCTTATAGAAATATGAGATCATTCACTGAAACTCTGGGATAGCCTCAAATCTTTTTTGGTAAAACAGTAGAATGGCAACAGGATAACGAGACATTTAACAATTTTCTTCACAAAATTGATTTTAAAAATACTCAGCGAATCTATTTTCTTACATACCTCAAAACAATTATTATTTACTCTTCTCAAGAACCATAATGAACAAGAAAACATTATTAGACGAGGTGTTAGTCTTCCTTTGTGGCCTACTCAAGGTAAGCCACTTTTTCAAAGTATGGAAACCCTGGGTGGATTTAAAGTTGCTATTGTCTCACAGTGTTCTACTGAGTATGTATATTCCGTATTTGTGTCTTTTTATTTTTCTCTTTTTTTTTTCTTTTTTTTTGAGACAGAGTTCCACTTATTAACCCTTTAGATAGAGTGCTGTGGCGTCACAGCTCACAGCAACCTCCAACTCCTTGGGCTTAGGTGATTCTCTTGCCTCAGCTTTCCGAGTAGCTGGAACTACAGGTGCCAGCCACAATGCCCACCTATTTTTTTGTTGCAGTTTGGCCGGGGCCAGGTTTGAACCCACCACCCTCGGTATATGGGGCGGGTGCCCTACTGACTGAGCCACAGGCACCACCCAACTTTTCTTTTTTTTTTCCAGCCGGGGCTGGGTTTGAACCAGCCACCTCTGGCATATGGGACTGGTGCCCTACTCTTTTGAGCCACAGGCACCACCCGAGTGTCTTTTTATTTTTTAGTGGCTCTTCTGAATTGAGATACAACCAGTCCGGTGTCATATCCATCCTCCACAATGCTTATGATTTTATTAACAATTCTACCTTCAGAGTAGAATCTTTTAGAAGGTATCAAGAGTTTGGAAAACCCATAGATTTTAAAATTTATTTTATTTCACATTTGTATGAATTTAGCTCTAAATTCTATTCATGGAAATGAGAAAGACCACCTTTTGGAGGATTCTCTGGGATCAAATATAAACTTAGGAGGAATTCCTTCTAGTCAAAAAAACCAAGGTAAGATAATATTAAATTTTTCTTTCCACAGATGTCATCGATCCATAAACATGAAACAAAACACAACTTTTTTCTTTTTTCCTTGAGACATGGTCTCATCTGTGGCCTGGGTAGAGTGCTAGGGTTATCACAGCCCACAACAACCTCAAACTCTTGGACTAAAGTGATTCTTTTGCCTCAGCCTACTCAGTAGCTGGGACTACAGGTACCTGCCACAATACTTGGCTATGTTTTAGAGGAGGGGTCTTGTGCTTGCTCTGGCTAGTCTCAAACTCATGAGCTCAAGCAATTTGGCCTCCCAGAGTGTTGAAATTATAGGAATTAGTCACTGTGCCCAGCCCATAAAGTCTTGATTTAATGCAGTAACTAAAAAAAAAAAAAAAAAAAAACAAGGATAGTGAGCAGCTCCTATGGCTCAAAGGAGTAGGGTGCTGGCCTCATGTGCCGAGGGTGGCGGGTTCAAACTCAGCCCCGACCAAAAACTGCAAAAAGAAAAACAAAAGGATAGAAAGAGCATACGCTTCTTTAGGATATATTCAATTTTTTAAAAAACTGCACACTGGGCTCGGTGCCTGTAGCTCAGTCGTTAGGGCACCGGCCACATACACCAGGGCTGGACGGTTGGAATCAGGCCTGGGCCTGCTAAACAACAACAACTACAACAACAACAACAAAATAGTCAGGTGGGGTGGCGGGTGCCTGTAGTCCCAGCTACAGTTTTTGGCCGGGGCTGGGTTTGAACCCGCCAACTCCAGCATATGGGGCCGGCCCCCTACTCCTTTGAGCCACAGGGGCCACCCAGGACAATTTTTTTTTCTTTGAGATTATCTCACTCAATTGCACTGAGAAGAATACAGTGGTGTCATGTCAGTGCAACCACAAACTTCTGGACTCGAGAAATCCTCTTTCCTCAGCCTCCTGAGTAACTGGGATTACAAGCACATGCAACTATGCCTGGCTAGTTTTTCTATCAGGTCTCACTGTTGCCCAGGCTGGTCTCCTGAGCTCAAATGCTCCTCCGGCTTTGCCTCCCAGAGTGCTAAGATTATAGGCCTGAGCCACCTATGCCTGACCTTTTAACTTTTAATAAAAATATCATGTAGGTAAACTTAAAACTGCTTCTCTTTACCAGAAAATTTCTTTATTTCTTTGCTCATCAAGTCGGTTCCCAACTAGTTGTAACAGCTTAATTTTTTGGTCCAATTTTCCCTGGTGTCATAAAAAAGAAACAATTTTTTTCTTCTCTTTTAGATATTTGGCTTGAAAAAACTTGTAAGTATAAATCTTTCTGCTGTCCCTCTGATAGGTAAGTAAATCTTTCTAAAAGCTAAAAAAAAGCTTCCTGTCAGTATTACAATTCGAAACTCTCATGTTTTCTTAAGTACCTTGGGAGCCATCTCTTTGAAATGTAATCATCAAGGAAGACACATTTCAAAATAAAGACAATTAAATAAAACAGATGGCCACCCACATCACCAGAAGAATTGAGGATGAACTAGGTTTAACAATTGGTACTTACTGTTAAAGTCCTATTACGTAAGGACAAGTTTTTAAGAACACAGATAAAAGGCTGGCTGCAGTGGCTCCCGCCTGTAATCCTAGCACTCTTAGGGGCTGAGGAGGGTGGACTGCTTGAGCTAATGAGTGTGACAGCAAGGGCAAGACGCTGTCTCTACTAAAAAATGAAAAACTGAGGCAAGAAGACTGCCTGAGTCCAAGAGTTTGAGGTTGCTGTGAGCTATGACAGTATAGCACTCTACCGAAGGTGACAAAGTGAGACTGTCTCAAAAAAAAAGAACACACATATAGTAATGGTTTGTATCTGCTTGGCTACCTAAAAGAGGAAGATTTCCTTTAGTCTACAGTCTCATTAGTGGGTTTTCTAAGATGCTCACCGTGCAGTTTTGCTCATGTCTATTCAATAATAAAACTGTTTTCTGTCTTTTCTACATTACTGGAGAGAGTTAACAGAAGATTTAAAATTTTTTACCCAGCAAACCAATAAAAAGAATAAAATGGTCTAGAAGCGCTTGAATTGAGCAGACTGGATAAAGAACTTGTGGCAACCTAATAGTAAGGTAGGAGACTCAGAATTATAAAAGTTTCCCTTCTAACTATCCATCCTTTTGGAATACAACATAAATATCCTAAGTTCCAACAGTTGAGGTTAATGTGTCCAGAGTTTGGGTCTATAAAGTGATCAAAGTGACACAAAATTGGCACAGTGCTGTGACTAACACTGTAATCCCAGCACTCTGGGAGGCCAAGGCAGGTGGACTGCTTGCACTCAGGAGTTCGAGATTAGCCTAAGCAAGAGTGAGACCCTGTTTCTACTAAAAATAGAGAAACTAGCAGGATGTGGTGGTGGGCGCCTGTAGTCCCAGCTACTTGGGAGGCTGAGGCAAGATCATCTCTTCAACCCAAGAGTTTGGGCTTGCTGTGAGCTATGAAGCAACACGACACTCTACCAGGGCAACAGAGTGAGACTCTAGCTCCAAAAAAAATGACACAAAATTAAGGCGAGGCAAACAGGACTTACTAAGTAAAGATACCTCACGTCTGGATGGGTCCAGGTACATTGCCACAGGGTTATACATGAACAATAGGAATGTTTCAACAATAGAACATAGAGTATACATCTTTATCACCTGGCTTTAATCCCTCTTCATTTATTCCTGACATTTTAAAATAATTTAGTAAGATATTTTCTCTAGGTATTGAGATCCTGCAAGATGGCACTGATTCATTCAAATTATATCATATTCAAGAACTTCTATCCTTTACTTCAGAGCTTCTGCCCTGCTCCCCTCTGTTTGTTCTTTCACACAAGCTCATGAGAATGTAAGACTATGTGATGATTTATCTAGGAAACTGAGAAGGCACAAAAAAGAAACTCAGGTGAGAGAAGGATAAATTTTACAATGAAGATGTAAATGGCTTGAAGAAGAATTATGATTGTGATAAAACATTTGAAAATGTTTGATCATTGAGTGATAACAAGCAAAGAAACACTACAGATTAAGTCTGTCATGGCATCTTCTCAGATTTGCTGTTTGAAATATATCTTGCATTTATAATTATGCTTCCCATTGTATGTTAAAAGCTTTCTGCTCTATGACTATTTTACAAGCAGCTTGAATAGTATGAGGTAGTCTCTGCAAGGGCCGAAATGAAAGTATAATAAAATGAGGAGCATAGATTTAAATTCTATCAAAAACAAACATCTAGGGCGGCGCCTGTGACTCAAAGGAGTAGGGCGCCGGCCCCATATGCTGGAGGTGGCAGGTTCAAACCCAGCCCCAGCCAAAAGCTGCAAAAAAACAAAAACAAAAACAAAAACAAAAACCCCAGACATCTAGAACACACGTGTTGTTTTATCTTAGACTTTTAACATTATACATCAAATTAAAAATCAAATCTATATTTCTTTTAAAATAGGTTTATCTGTTATTGATACATGCATTTAATATAATTGTGGGATATGTGCATTTGTTACATGCTTAGAATGTACAATGACCAAGTCAGGGTACTTCAAGCATCCATAACGTCAGTCTTTATCTTTTTTTTTTTTTTTTTTTTTTTTTTTTAATTTTGCTTTCGATCTTCTTAGGTTTTTTTTCTTTGTTTCTTTGTTTCTTTTTTATTGAGAGGCCCTCAGAAGAGTACCATTCTGTCATAGCTCACAGCAACCTCCAACTCATTAGGCTTAAGCAATTCTCTTGCCTCAGCCTCTCCAGTAGCTGAGACTACAGGCGCCTGCCAGAACGCCCGGCTTTCTTTAGTAGAGACAGGGTCTCACTCTGGCTCTTGCTGGTCTCAAACCTGAGCTCAGAGTAATCCACCCGCCTCGGCCTCCCAAGGGTGCTAGGATTACAAGCGTGAGCCACCACGCCCAGCCAGTATTTATCATTTTTATGTAACCTTTGAAGTCCTCCCTTCTAGCTACTTTGAAATATACATTGGTGCTAACTATAATCATCCTACTCTATTGAATAGAACTTATTTCTTCTAACTGTATATTTACATTCATTTGTCAATCTCTCTTCATCTCCCCTATCAACCTACACACCCTTCACAAGCTTCTATAGCATCTATCATTCTATGCTCTACCTCCAGAATATCAACATTTTAGCTTCCATATGAGTGAGAACAGGCAGTTTTTGTCTATGTCTGGATTATTTCACTTAACACAATGGCTGCCAGTTCTATCCATCTTGCTGTAATGACATTATTTCATTCTTTTATATGACCTAGTGATATTCCACATTACCGTATTCAATTATTCCACTGATGGATGTTTAGCGTGATTTCATATTTTGGCAATTATGTATAGTACTGGGATAAACATGTGAGTGCAGGTTATCCTGCTGACTGATTTCTAATTCTTTTTATAAACACCTACTAATGGGATTGCTGGATTTTATGAAATTTCTATTTTTAGTTTTTTCTTTTTTTTTTTGAGACAGTCTTACTATGTCACCATTGGTAGAGGACCGTAGCGTCACAGCTCACAGCAACCTCAAGCTCTTGGGCTTAGTAAGTGATTGTCTCGCCTCAGCCTCCCAAGTAGCTGGGAACACAGGCGCCCACCACAACGCCCCGCTATTTTTAGAGACGGGGTCTCACTCTGGCTCAGACTGTTCTTGAACTTGTGAGCTCAGGCAATCCACCCACCTCGGCCTCCTAGAGTGCTAGGATTACAGACATGAGCCACCAGCATCATTTATTGAAGAGGCTGTCCTTTCTCCCATTTTATGTTAGTGGTGCCTTTGTTAAAAATCAGTTGGCAGGCCGGGTGCGTGGCTCATGCCTGTAATCCTAACACTCTGGAAGACCGAGGTGGGTGGAATATCTGAGCTCAAAATTTCAAGGCCTGCCTGAGCCAGAGTGAGACCCCGTCTCTAAAACTAGTTGGGCGTTGTGGCTGGCACCTGTATTCCCAGCTACTTGGGAGGCTGAAGCAAGAGGACGGCTTGAGCCGAGAGTTCGAAGTTGCTGTGAGCTATCATGCCAGCCCACTCTACCGAGGGTGACAAAGTAAGACTCTGTCTTAAAAAAAAAAAAATTAGTTGCCTGGCCTCGGGTGGTGGCTCATGCATGTAATCCTAGTACTTTGGGAGGTAAAGGCAGGTGGAATCCCGGAGCTCAAGAGCTTAAGACCAGGACAAAAAAGAGCAAGACCTCATCTTTGCAAAAACAGAAAAACTAACTGAGTGAGGTGGCTCACACCTGTGATCCCAGCATTCTAGTAGGCTGAAGCAGGAAGATTGCCTGAGCTCAGAAGTTTGAGATGAGCCTGAGCAAGAGAGAGACCTCATATCTAAAAACAGCTGGCAGAGTAGGACACCAGCCCCATATACCAGAGGTGGCAGGTTCAAACCTTGGCCCCAGCCAAAAACTGCAATTAAAACAGCTGGCTGCCTATAGTCCCAGCTATTCGGGAGGCTGAGGCAAGAGAATAGCTGAGAATCGCCCAAGAGTTTGAGGTTGCTATAATGACACCAGGGCACTCAACCAAGGGCAACAAAGTGAGACACTTTCTAAAAACCAAACTAGCTGGAGTAATGGGTGGGCACCTGTAGTACCAACTACTTCAGGAGGCTTAGGTTTGAGCCCAAGAGTTTGAGGTTGCTGTGAGTTATAATGATGCCACGGCATTCTACCCAGGGCAACAGAGTGAGACTCGGTCTCCCCACCTACCCACCCCCAAAAAAAGAAAGAAAAAAATTGCTTAGATCTAAATATGTGGATTTATTTCTATACTCTCTATTGTGCTGCACTGGTCTGTGCGCCCCTATTTAAACCAATACTACACCATAGCCTTGTAATATATTTTGAAGTCAGGTAGTGTAATGCCTCTTTTTTTTCTGCTCAGGGCTAATTTGGTTTATTTGGTCTCATTTTTGGTTGTGTACTAATTATTTTAGGATTGTATTTTCCAATGATCTGAAATGTAACATTGGTATTTTGATATGGACTGCAGTTAATCTGTAGGGTGGTTTGGCAAATATGGTAATTTTGATATTATTTCTTCCAAACCTTGAAAAGGTTTCCTTTGGTTCTATTCTGGTATTTATTATTTCTTTCCTTTTACCAATTTGGGATTTAGTTTGTTCTTTTCCAGTTCTTTGGAGTGCATCATTGTTTATCTCAAGTCTTTCTAGTTTTGATATAGGTGCTTATAGACATAAAAGTTTATTAGTTTTATTCATATCTCAATAAACACTGATTGTTTTTATAGATTTTCCCCCTTATGTTTTCCTGTTTTCTATTTCATTTATTTCATATCTTTATCATTTCCTTTCTTCTCTTATCTTGGGGTTAAATTTGCTCTTATTTTAATAGTTTCTTTAGGTAGAAACTGAGATCAATAACTTGAGATCTCTTTTCTTTCCTGACAGATACAGTTAGTAGTATAAATTTCCACCAAAGTACTGCTTTAAAGACATCCATGTCAGGCCAGGCACAATGGCTCACACCTGTAATCCCAGCACTCTAAGAGGCTAAGGTGGGGGGATCTCTTGAGCTCAGGAGTTCAAGACCAGCCCAAGCAATAGTGAGATCCCACCTCTACTAAAAAAAAAAAGATAAAGTAGCCAGGTGTTAGGGGAGGCACCTGTATTCCCAGCTACTAGGGAAGCTGAAGCAAGAGGATTGCTTGAGCCCAGAAGTTTGAGCTTGCTATGCTAATACCATGCCACTCTGGGTTAGAGAGTGACACTCTTTCTGGCTAAAGAAAAAAAAAAGAAAAGAAAAGAAAAAAAAGTGCATGTTGTTAAGGCCTAGACCCTGTGAATATAAATATGTACCTTAGGCTGGGCACGGTGGCTCATGCCTGAAATCCCAGCACTCTGAGAGGATGAGGTGGGTAGACAGCTTGAGCTCAGGAGTTCAAGACCAACCTGAGCAAAAGTGAAACCCCCACCTCTTTAAAAAAAAAAACCAAAATAATAGCTGGGTGTTGTGGCAGATGCCTATACTCCCTGCTACTGTAGAGGCTGAGGCAAGATGATTGCTTGAGCCCAAGAGTTTGAGGATACTGTGAGCCATGATGCCATGGCACTCTACCCAAGGGGACAAAGTGAGATTCTGCCTAAATAAAGAAAAAAAAAAAAGTACCTTACATGGCAAAGTTGGCTTTTTTTTTTTTTTTTTGAGACAGACTCTCACTCTGTTGCCCTGGCATCACAGCTCACAGCAACCTCAAACTCTTAGGCTTAAGCGATCCTCTTGCCTCAGCCTTCGGAACTACAGGCGCCTGCCACAATACTCAGCTATTTTTTTGTTATACTTGTCATTGTTATTTAGCAGGCCCAGGCCGGGTTTTAACCTGCCAGCCCCAGTATATGTGGCTACCACCCTAACCACCAAGCACAGGCGCCAAGCCACAAAGTTGGCTTTGTAAATGTGATAAAATTAAGGATCTCAGGTAAAGCTGAGTGTTGATGTGGAGGAAGAAAACTGTGAGAAGCAACTCGCACTGTGTCCAGTGTGAGCTAAGAGCAGACCATGGAGAAGGAAGTTAGAGGATGCCCTAGTAAACGTATTCAGAAGGAACTGGCAGACATCATTTTATACCATCCACATAAACTGCAGTGCTGGTCCCACAGGGGATAACATTATGAATGGAGTTCAACCATGCTAGGGCCTCTAGGATCTGTGTATGAGGGTGGGGTATTCTTACTTGATGTTACTTTTGGTCTCCAAAGGTTATGTTTTAGACAAGAATCTATCACTGTAATATTAATAGTCAAGCCTGGTACTCTGAGAAGCCAAGGAGGGTTGATTGCTTGGAGGCAAGACCACTCTGAGCAAGAGTGAGACTCCTGTCTCTGGCTGGATATTGTAGTGAGCACCTGCACTCCCAGCTAGTTAGAAGGTGAAGGTCAAAGGATCACTTTAAGCCCACAAATTTGAAGTTGCTATGAGCTATATGACACTACAGCACTCTACACGGGGTGGCAGAGTGAGATATCTCAGACAAAACAAAACAAAAACAGTTATTTGCTTGGACATATTGAAAGATAATTGGAGTCCATCACTAACCATTTCGAAAGTACTCCTTTCTATCTGCTCACTTCTTATGGACAGTAACACTGCAAACCCTTTGTGGGTTTATATTGTCACTCAGTATTCCACCAACAGGGCAGAACATGACAATGTTCTAACATGCTACCTAAATTGGGTTTTTACAATTCTTGGATTATTTGTCACGGAAGAGAGCCGCTTCTGAAAGGGTGGCAAAGGTTGAGAGGTGGTAAAGAGATATGATTCAGATTTCGTTGTAATGTAAGATATCTTAATATAGTAGCAAGAACACTACAGTGACAGCAACTTTTAAAACTGTCATTAGTTCTGCAATATTAGGTGAGATGCAGTACAGGAAAGAACGTACATTTAGATATTTGGGTTCAGTTGCTTTTAGTCTACAAAGTTAAAACAGCTTAATTTTATATACAAGGCCATTTATGTAAAGTACCTCTACGACTACATACTTTTTTTTTTTTTTTTTTTTTTTTTTTTTTTTTTTTGAGAAAGAGAATCAATCTTTCACCATGGGTAGAGTGCCGTGGCATCACAGCTACAGCAACCTCCAATTCCTGGGCTCAAGCGAATCTCCCGCCTCTGCCTCCCAAGTAGCTGGGACTACAGGCGCCCGCCACAACGCCTGGCCATTTTTTTGGTTGCAGCCACCTTGTTGTTTGGCGGGCCTGGGCTGGATTCGAACCCGCCAGCTCAGGTGTACATGGCTGGCGCCTTAGCCCGTTGAGCCACAGGCGCTGAGCCCGTATTTTCTTGTTTATTTATTCAGGTTTTTTTTTTTTTTTTTTTGAGACATATCGAGTCTCACTTGGTCACCCTTGGTAGAGTGCTGCTGTGTCTTAGCTCAAAGCAACCTCCAACTCTTGGGCTCAAGCGATTCTTTTGCCTTAGCCTCCTGAGTAGTGGGAATACAGGTACCTTCCACAATGCCCAGCCATTTTTTTTTTTTTTTAAGAGACGGGGGATCTCGTTCTGGCTCAGGCTGGTCTCGAACTGGTGAGCTCAGGCAATCCACCCACCTCGGTCTCCCGAGTGCTAGGATTATAGGCATGTGCCACCACACCTAGCCACACACTTTCCTGTTTTGTTTTGTTTTTTTTTTGGCCGGGCCTGGGTTTGAACCAGCCACCTCCGGCATACGGGGCCAGTGCCCTACTCCTTTGAGCCACAGGGGCCGCCCTCACTTTCTTGTTTAAAACAAAAAAGGAATTTCCTTTCTTGGAAAGGAATACTGATACTAACAATTTTTAGACACTGTTATGTTTCATTTATACATATGTAAAATGGACACGTGGTTATAACATATAGGAAATGACTAATTGATGTATTTGATTATATATGTCAATCTACTTTATTGTTAACAGACTAAAAGGTCTGAACCAAGACTTGTGAAAACCTATAGTGAAATAAAGCTATTAAATGTGAAGCATGGAATAGGAATTGCTCAATGGACTCGTTATAGTTATGGACTACATGAGTCTGCATCTGTTACTATGCTAACAAAATATTAAAAATAAAAACAAATTAAGGATCTTGACATGAGGAGACAACTAAATAAGAATTAACTCTGTGGATCCAATGTAATCAAGAAGTACTTACAAGTGAAAAAGGAATGCAGGAGAACCAGAGAGAGATTTGAAGATTTTATGTTCTTAGCTTTGAAAATGGAGGAAGGGTACTCAACCAAGAAATGCAGGTAGACTCTGACAGATAGACAAGACAAGGGAACAGATTCTCCCACTGAGTTTCCAGAGGAAACACAGACCTGCTAATTTTAGCTTGGTGAAACCTATTTTAGACTAAGATCTCTAAAAGTGTAGATAATAAATTTGTATTGTTTCATTTACTTATTTTTGGGGGGAGAGACCAAGTCTCACTCTGTTGCCTAGAGTACAGTGCAGTGGCATCATAGCTCACAGCAACCTCAAACTATTGGGCTTATGCAATCTTCCTGCATCAGTCTCCCGAGTTACTGGGAGTACAAGCGCCCACCACAATGCTCGGCTAATTTTTCTATTTTTTAGTAGAGACAGGTGTCTGGCTCTTGCTCAGGCTGGTCTCGAACTCCTGAGCTCAAATAATTAGCCCACCTCCACCTCCCAGCGTGCTAGGACTACAGGTGTGAGTTATTGAGCCTGGACAAATTTATATGATTTTAGATCTCTACTATGTTTATGGTACTTTGTTACAATAGCGATAGAAAATAAATGTAAGAAATACCACACAAATTTAGAAATGTCAGGTTTTCATTTTCATTCAGTTCAAAATAATTTATAGTTTAGCTTTTCATGTCTTTTTTGACCTTTGAGGTATTTAGAAGTATACTATTTAGTTTCCAAATATTTGAGGGATTTTCCACAGATATTTTTCTCATTAATTTGCAATCTAATTTCATTGTGGCCTGAAAACATATCTGTTTTCACATGGATCCTTTTTTTATGAACCAAAAATGGTTTATCTTGAAAAATCGACTATTTGTACTTAAAAAGAACATGTATCTACCATTTACACATTTAATATGTCAATCAGGTCAAGCTGGCTAACTGTGCTGCTCAAATCTTCTATATCCCCTTCCCAGTTTTTTTTGTTTCCTGGGGTCTATCAATTCTATGTTTTCCAGTTATGTCAACTTCTTATTCTACTTTTTGAATATATGAAATACAGTTATAGTAACTGTACCTAATAAGTATTTAATGACTTTGCTAATTCTAATAACTACATTAGTTATAAATTAATTTCAATTGACTTGTTTTCTCCTCATGGTATTTTTTCAAGGCTTCAGAGGTAAATTCTACCAAATATTTGAGAAAAAAACAGTATCAATTCTACACAAACTTTTCCAGAATCCTGAAGAGGCAATAAATGCTTACTAACTCATTCTATGAGGTGAGAATTACCCAGATACACAAACATGACAACTAGCAGAAAACTATATAACTATAGGAAATTGGCTTGGCACCTGTGGCTCAACGGGCTAAGGCGCTAGCCACGTACACCTGAGCTGGAGGGTTCGAATCCAGCCCGGGCCTGCCAAACAACAACGGCTGCAACCAAAAAATGGCCGGGCGTTGTGGCAGGCGCCTGTAGTCCCAGCTATTTGGGAGGCGGAGGCAGGAGACTCCCTTGAGCCCAGGAATTGGAGGTTGCTGTGAGCTGTGATGCCACAGCCCTCTATCCAGGGTGATGGCTTGAGGCTCTGTCTCAAAAAAAAAAAAAAAAAAAAAACTATAGGAAATCACCCCTTACAAGTTTAAATGTTAAAAAAGACAACCAAAAAAACTAAACAAAATTTTAGCAAGTTAAAATCCAATAATACACAGAAATATATACTGTGACCAAGTTTTATCCATGAAAAGTACAGATGGCTTAATATTCAAATATCAAATAATATCAAAAAAATAATGAAAATCACATGATTGTCTCAACAGGTGCTAGAATGCATTTAACAAGATCTCAATATATATTCTGACTAAAATGAAGAATCCCTCAGGAAACAACGAATAAAAAAACAATTCCTTAGCTAACATCATACTTAATGGTGAAAAACCGAAAGCTTCCTGCCTCAGATCAGGAACAAGATCAGAATGTTCCTTTTTACCACTTCTATTCAACACTGTATTGCAGGGTCTAGCAGATATGCAGTAAGTCAGGAAAAAAAAATACAGGATGCATCCAATTAGAAATAAAGTAAATAAAACTGTCTTTCTCACAGACATGATTTTTTTTTTTTGAGACAGAGCCTCAAGCTGTCACCCTGGATAGAGTGCCGTAACATCACAGCTCACAGCAACCTCCAACTCCTGAGCTCGAGCGAGTCTCCTGCCTCAGCATCCCAAGTAGCTGGGACTACAGGCGTCCGCCACAACACCAGGCCATTTTCTGGTTGCAGCCACTACTGTTGTTTGACAGGTCCAGGCTGGATTCAAACCTGCCAGCTCAGGTGTACGTGGCTGGCACCTTAGCCCATTGAGCCACAGGCACCGAGCCACAGACATGATTTTTATGTAGAAAATCCAAAGGAATCTCTACAAAAATTCTAATAAAATAATTAAATTTAGTTAGGTTTTCAGGATACAATATACAAAAATGTACTATGTATTATATTTTCACATATAACAACACTGAAATTAAAAAATACCATTTATAAGAACATCGAAAGATACAACTTTGAGAAGAGATACAACAGACTTGTACACTAGAAACTTCAGAACATTTCTGAGAATTAAAGAACACTTAAATAGTGAAATATACCATGTTTATGGGTCTGAAGTCTCAATATTGCAAGATGTGAATGCTGTCTATACATTTAATGCAGACCAATCAAACGGTAGTGGCTTTTTTGTTGGAAAAAACCCTAACTTTAAATTTAATCTAGAAAAGCAAAGAACTTAAATAGCCAAAAGAACTTTTTAAAAAATGAAGTTGGAGGACTTAATACTAACTGATTTAAAGACCTTGTACAAAGCCTAACTTTGACAGTGTGGTACTGGCATCAAGGAAGAAAACTTAATTATAGGAAGAAACAGAACATCTAGAACAAGACACTCATATGTATGTAACATAGAGATGGCGCAAAGGAAATTACCAGAAAAAAGCCCGAAATTTTCATGCATTGCTAGTGGGAATATAAAATGGCACAAATACTTTGGGAAATGACCTGAAGCTTTCTAAAAATTTAAATATACACCTATCTATAAGCCAGTCATTCCAATATTTATCCAAGAGAAATGTCAGCCTATGTCCATACAAGCCCTTGCACACGGATGTTCACAGTAACTTTTATTTATAATATAAATAACTCAAATATCCATAAGTACATGAGCAAGTAAATTGTGGTAAATCCACACTCAGCAATTTTTTTAAATCACCTACTAACATACCCAATAACAAGGATGAAAGAAGTGAGACAAAAAAACAACTTATCGTTCTATTTACATAATATTCTTAAAAAGGTAAACTAATCTGTAGTGACAGAAAATAGATCATAGCTTCCCTGGGGTTGAGAATGAAGGTAATGCAGGATTTATGAAGAGGTATGACAAGACTTCTGGAGTGATAAATATGTCATAACCATAATGGTTTATACAGAGTATATAGATGTCGAAACTAATAAAATACTTAATTACATATCTTCACATCATGTTTGCTTACCTCTTTAAAGGTGTTAAAGTTGTCTAGGTGATTTCTAAAATAATTAAAACATAAACATATCCGCGTATCTTTTATGCACCTACTGACATAAAAGCATGTATGTGAAATACTGTGTTTTTAAAAGTCTTAAAAAATAGCATATATAGAATATTTCTGCTTGGCAAAAAATACATATCTGTATATCTAAGTAGTGAGATTCCAAGGGCATTTTTTCTTCATAATTTTCATTGCCTTTTATCTTTTCATTTTCTTCTTGATTTAAATGATGGAAGATTTTAACTGAAACAAACAACTAAAAGTAATATCCCTTTCTTTCAACCACCCAAGGGGATCTTGCCTGAAGTGAACCTTGCTTCAACAGGTTAAAAAGTCTATGATATATAATTTTCCTTAGGGTTATTTTTTTTCTTTTTTTCCCCCAGACAGAGTCTCACTCTGTTGCCTAGGGTAGAGTGCTGGGGTGTTATCAAATTTCACAGTAACATTAACCACCTGGGCTCTAGTGATCCTCTTGCCTCAGCCTCCTGAGTAGCTGGGATTATAGGTAACAGCCACAACCCCCAGCTAATTTTTCTATTTTTAGTAGAGATGGGGTCTTGCTCTTGCTCGGGCTGGTCTCAAACTCCTGAGCTCAAGCAATGCACCCTCCTTGGCCTCCATCTCGTAAAGTGCTAGGATTACAGGTGTGAGCCACTGTCTTTTTTTGGGCGGGGGTACAATGTGCTGATTTTATATACATTTTGGAATGCTTACATCAAACTGGTTAACATAGCCTTCACCTCACTTACTTGTTGTGTTAAGACATTTATACTCTCCACATAATAGATTTGACATGTACCCTTGCAATATGCACCATAGGTGAGGTTCCACTGTTCACCCTCCCTCCATCCACCTCCCCTCTTCCCCACTTCCCCCTCCTCTTCCCTCCTTCATCCTGGGTTATAGTTGTGTTTTATCTTACATACAAAAGTGTGGGTGATTATAAATTGGTGTTTTTTTTTTTCATGTTACACTGGTTGCATTTGTTGGGTAAAGTCCCTCTTACAATCGTGTTTTGCCCCCAAAAGGTGTGGCACACACCAAGGCCCCAAGACCCCACCCCCCTCGCTCCTTCCCGCTCTCTGCTCTTGCTTTCCCCACCCCTCCCTCATTCTTTCTCTCTCTGGTGAGCCACTGTCTTTTTTTTCCACTAACCTCAAAGTCCTGGTCTATAGCTGAAGATTCAAAGATAGAATAAACAGACTTCTAAGACCTTTAGGGTTTTACCACTACTCATTTTGGTCATTCCCCGAGAAAACTGCTTTAGAAAGAACAGTGGTCCAGGTTTCCAAGAGTAAATCCGTGAATTATCCATTTACAGAGAAAACTAAAGTTTTATTTTTTTTTATTTTTATAATTTTATTAAATCATAATTGTGTACAATCACAATTAGTGCAATCATGTCATGGGGCACAACGTGCTGACTTCATAGAAAACTAAAGTTTTAAATCTGCCTCCTTGTTGTTCCTCCAAACATATTATCTGACTCATTTTAATATAATTTTCATGTCATAGATGTATATATGATAATTTATATATTATTTGGCTATATTTGAAAATTTTAACAAAGAATTACATGATCTAAACATTTATAGGAAAAGTGTTAATCCATATGAAACCCTAAACATAACAAAAATGTATAAAAAGTAAAGAATTTTATGCTTTTTCCATTGATCAAGTGCCTATTTGTGCAGAAAACAGAGCTATAAATTGATTTTTACAAAGGAATTGCAAAGGCCAAGAAAAGCCAATATTATTTTGATGTAGAATAAAAAGTTACTGTACTTGTAATATCTCAATATTACAAAACTACAGTAACTAAGACAATTATACTTTTTTTTTTTTTTTTTTTTGAGACAGAGCCTCAAGCTGTCACCCTGGATAGAGGGCTGTGGCATCACAACTCACAGCAACCTCCAATTCCTGGGCTCAAGCAGCTCCTGCCTCTGCCTCCCAAGTAGCTGGGACTACAGGCGCCTACCACAACGCCCAGCCATGTATTTTAGTTGCAGCCATCATTGTTGTTTGGCGGGCCTGGGCTGGATTCGAACCCGCCAGCTCAGATGTACGTGGCTGGCGCCTTAGCCCTTTGAGCCACAGGCGCCGAGCCGACAATTATACTATTGGTACAAAGTTAAGACAAAGAGAATAGAAGTAGCTCAATGGAAACCATTAATCTGGGTACAGTGCTGAAGCTGTGTATCAGCTCAACAGTGTGATTCATTATATAAGCTGACCTCAGTCCCTGACCACGCCAAAAGAGCTGTTGGACTTCAAATCACAATTCTAAAGTCATGGATGATATGACAAGATTGCCATGTCAAACGTCTGCAACTCAGACGGGATGCCAGTGTTCCAATTATACCAGGAAATGAGCTGGTGATTTCATAGCCATATATGCTTAGCTAAAAGAATACTGCTAGATTCAGTTTTTTTTTTTTTTTTGTAGAGACAGAGTCTTACTTTATCACCATCAGTAGAGTGCTATGGAGTCACAAAGCTCACAGCAACCTCCAACTCCTGAGCTTAGGCGATTTTCTTGCCTCAGCCTCCCGAGTAGCTGGGACTACAGGCGCCCGCCACAATGCCCAGCTATTTTTCTGTTTTTGCAGTTCGGCTGAGGCTGGGTTTGAACCCGCCACCTTTTCGTATATGGGGCCAGTGCCCTACTCGATGATCCACAGGCGTCACCCTAGATTCAATTTTTTTATCATTATTGTCCAGCTCCTGATATTGCTAGGTGAGGAGAAAATGCTTGATTAAGTATACAGCCTAATGCCCCAGTTGGCTAGATGTTTAGGCTCTGCTCCAGAAGGTCTTCTCTCCATGTTTCAGCAGGTCTGGTGTATATTTTGTCTGGCCATTTACCTGTGTTTTTGTCCCCATTCCTGGTAGATATCTCTAGGATATCACTCTACCATAGACATTTTTGTAGCTTTCTTTACTTTTCTCTTTTTTTTCTTGAGACAGAATCTCATTCTGTCACCCTCTGTAGAGTGCCATAGCATCATAGCTCACAGTAACCTCCAATTCTTGGGCTGAAGCGATTATCTTGCCTCAGGCTCCCTAGAAGCTGGGACTACAGGTGCCCACCACAAAGCCCAGATATTTTTTCTTTTTTTGTTTAGCAGGCTTGGGCTGAGTTGGAACCCACCACCCCTGGTGCATGTGGCTGGCACCCTAACCACTGACCTACGGGTGCCCAGACTCTAATTTTGTTTTCTTAATTTCAATGTCTTTCTCCAGATCTGTGGTGCTAATATCTGTTCAGGTGACAGATTTTCTCTCCAACTAGCAAATGACAACCTTATCACAAATTCAGTGGCTTTATTATTCACCATTATATATATATATATTTTTTTATTTTTGCAGCATTTGTTATTGTCTGATACAAATTCTTCTTAACCTACATTCTTTAAAAAGAAAAAAGAAAAGAAAACTACAAACTATATTCCTATTAGTTGGCAAATCCTGTTTCCAGATTGGATAAATGCCTTCTTAACCTACATTCCTATTACTTAGCAAATCCTGCTGTTCCTGTTTCCAGATTGGACAAATGTCTTCCTTTAGAGCAGCGATTCTCAACCTGTAGGTTGCAACCCACAGGAACTGTATTAAAGGGTTGCAGCATTAGGAAGGTTGAGAACCACTGCTTTAGAGCCTCAAGACTTCCATTCTGTTTCCAGTATCAATTTCACTTAATTGAATTTTTCTGGTATCTCAAATACTTACCACAATGCTACTTTAAAAGCCAAAGATTTTAAAATGAATTTACTTGCATGAGAGTAAAATCATTATTAGCCTCACAATTTACGTCTCTAAGACCATGTGTTCCTCTGGTTTCTGGGGCACACCAAAGTTAGGAATTTAGCTTCTGTCTTTTGGTCATCAGGTCCACCTCCTACTCTAAATTGCTAACAATTTTACCACTAACTCACTAAATGAACCCTTGCTACTCTACATAATCAAAGACTTGGATACAAGCTAAGAATACATTATACATACAGAACTTCAGCCCTTTCAGGATAAGGATTTTATCTTATAGGTCTTCTCCGTCTACCCTGCAACTAATACAATGTGCCTGGCCCATAACGGATACTTACTGAAGGTGTATTAATGCATAACTGACCTGCAAACAAAATTAAATCTAAGATTAACATTATTAATCTATTAATCTATAGATCTAATTTCTCTACAACATTAGTTAAATCTCTTTGTGTTAGGCAGGTACTATTACATTATCCCCAATTCAGAAGTAAGGAAACTGAAGTACAGAGACATTAACTAAGTTGGCCCATTCCAGAGAGAGAGTAAAGGTTAGAACAGAAATTAAAACATTAAAGGAACTTCAAAAACCTTTTTCCAACTCACCACCCTACTATTCAACTCTGTTATTTCTGCACTTTCTTGTCTTTTGTCTTGTCTCGGTTAATTTTTCTTTGGTCTCTGTAGCAGTTTACCAAGGGAAGGTAGTGTGAAGAATGTAGTTTATCCCTTACCCCAACAACACAGTATGTCAAGTCATTAGAAAAGTAAAATGGTAAAGTGACTCTAAGTAGAAAGTTAGTTAACTGGGAGGCCAAGGTGGGTGGATTGCCTGAGCTCATGGGTTCCAGACCAGCCTGAGCAAGAGCAAGATCACATCTCTAAAAAAATACAGCCGGGCATTGTGGCGGGCGGCTGTAGTCCTAGCTATTTGGGAGGCTGAGGCAGGAAGATTGCTTAAGCCCAAGAGTTTGAGGTTGCTATAAGCTGTGACCCAGGGCACTCTACCAAGGGCAACATAATGAAACTCTGTCCCCACCCCCCTCCAATAAAAGAAAGTTAGAACAAGTTTAGCAAAGGGTACTTCATTAAGCACTTCTGACAGCAATGAGGACAAAAATGACTCCAGTAAGACCATTAGCATATTTTTTAGTTCTCTGTATTATAGTTTACTGCTCTTTCTGCAGTTTCTTAGGCATTTCTGCATTTTAATAAAAAAATGCTTTTTGGGGGGAGGGTCTTGGGCATGGTGGTTCACGTGTGTAATCCTACCAGTCTAGGAGGCCAAAGTGGGAGAACTGCTTGAGACCACCTGAGCAAGAAAGAGACACACATCTCCACTAAAACTAGAACAATTAGCCAAGCATTGTGGAGAGCGCCTGTAGTCCTAGCTAATTGGGAGGATGAGGAGAAGAGGATAGCTGAAGCCCAAGATTTCGAGGTTGCTCTGAGGGCAACAGAGTTAGACTCTGTCTCAAAAACAAACAACAAAAACCTTTGTCCCACTTCTATCAGCATTAAAATAGGCTGCAAATTAATTCACAGTAAATCTAGTACAGATGCAGAAATGTTAATGAGGACAGCACAAACATATAATTTAATCAGGGAAGAAACTATAACCCAAGTAGTTACTTTCTATCTATTTAATGCTTTTTGTCTCTAAATAAAATGCTACAGGTAACTGCCGTGAATATGTAAACTTGAATGGGAAAAACACCTTTTATCTGATCACCATCGAGTCCACAATGCCAGTTTGCAAACCACACTATGAGTAACAAAACACATTCAAACAGAGGCCATCACTCTCTCTCCATCATATCCATCTTTTTTATTTTTTGAGAGAGTCTCTGTCACCCTGGGTAGAGTGCTGTGGCATCACAGCTCACAGCAACCTCAAACTCTTGGGCTCAAGTGATTCTCTTTGTCTCAGTCTCCCAGGTAGCTGGGATTACAGGCGCCTGCCACAATGCCCAGATACTTTTTGGCTGCAGCTGTCATTGTTTAGCAGGCCTGGGCCGGGCTCAAACCCACCAACCTCGGTGTATGTGGCCGAGCCCATAATACCCATTTTGATATTTACAAAATCTGTCTATAAAGTCATCGAGTTCTTGGTGAAAAGAGACTTTATCTCAGTCATCTTTGTGGTCTTAGAGGTCAGAAGATGTAGAATTGGGCCTTTCAAACAGCAGGTTGCCTGAACAATGAAATTAATCTATTAACAAATTTAATTCTAGATTTCCCACAAAAAAATACTTAAGCAAGGATTCATCACATTCTCTTTTGATACATTATAAAAACCTTTTGTTAGGTCATCCATATTTCTTGGTTTCCCATGACAGTTCCCAGTTTGAATATTCTTCACCTGACTAAACTATCAAAAAATCCTGATTTCTAATTCATGTAAAAATAAATACAACCTTAGAGAAGATCTAGAGTCTGTTACTGAAATCTGAAGAAGAAAATGTGAGCATCTACTTATTACAATTAAACTCAAATGTCTGTTTAACTAAACAGTACCAAATCTTTTTTTTCTTTTTTGAGACAGAGCCTCAAGCTGTCACCCTGGATAGAGTGCCATGGCATCACAGCTCACAGCAACCTCCAATTCCTGGGCTCAAGCGAGTCTCTTGCCTCCGCCGCCCAAGTAGCTGGGACTGCAGGCGCCCGCCACAACGCCTGGCCATTTTTTGGTTGCAGCCGTCATTGTTGTTTGGCGGGTCCGGGCTGGATTCGAACCTGCCAGCTTATGTGTACGTGGCTGGCGCCTTAGCCCGTTGAGCCACAGGCACCGAGCCATACCTATTCATTTTTCATGTGGGGTCAATGCTTTTTCCTTGAGTATGACTTGAGTGGAGTGCCATTCCATTTTTTTGCATAAATCAAACCCCAAATGTATTTCCTCTGATTTCCAGTTTAGGTTTCTTTAGAGTATGAAGTAGAACACTAAGAAAAGATGTAAGTGCTGAATATTTCGAAATTTTTTGTTACTTTTTTTAGTCTCAAGTTATTTCACTCACATGCAAGTGAACAGCAATTATTTTTAGCAACGTGCTTTTTATTAAGTCGTTCCAAATCATTCAGCTTAGTTTTCATAAAAGCAATCCTTTTTAAAATTCATATTCATTTACATAGCATTTAATCAATTTATTTAATTAAAATAAGTGAGATGTGTTACACAATTCACTGGTAGGAAATGAAGTACACGAGCATGGTCAAAGGCAGTTAGCATGACATGGGTGTCGGTCACAAGCTTTCCAGAGGAAACTAAGAAGATCCATCTGAAAACTCAGACAAGTTGAAATTGGTAAAGGAGCTTTGACTGGGTTAATAAACTCCATTTTCCAGATGAGGCTATCGAGGCTTAAGAAGTTAAAGATAATTGCCCATTTTTAAATGAATGACTCAAATATAAAAAGCTCAAACAGAAAATACAGAAAGTGGGGGCGGCACCTGTGGCTCAGTGAGTAGGGCGCTGGCCCCATATACCAAGGGTGGCAGGTTCAAGCCCGGCCCCGGTCAAACTGCAAAAGCAAACAAACAAAAAAAAATAGCTGGGCATTGTGGCAGGCGCCTGTAGTCCCAGCTGCTCAGGAGGCTGAGGGAAGAGAATCACCTAAGTCCAGGAGTTGGGAAGTTGCTGTGAGCTGTGTGACGCCACGACACTCTACTGAGGGCAATAAAGTAAGACTGTCTCTAAAAAAAAGAAAAGAAAAGAAAATACAGAAAGGGGAAATCCAATATAAATACGTAAAGGTCATAGAACACCTTCATAGGGAGGTGATGTTAAATCAGAAAAGCAGCAGGAGAAAATGAGGCAAATAAGAGAAAGTACATTCCAGGCAAAGAAAACAAAGGTAGTAAAGTCCAAAAAGAACATGAAAAATGTATAATTTGTTTAATAAATCTGGCTTTACTAGAGCGTAAGTTATAAAGGGGTATAGGAGTGGAGAGAGGCTGGAGACCCAGACTGAGATGATTTTGTTAATTGCTTTAAATTTACTTAGAAGCCACTGAGAACCATTGGACAACTTTCCCTGGAGGAGCAACACATTCAGATTTATATTTTACAAAAATCATTGCCATGGCAGGATAGAGCCAAGAGAGACCAAAATAAAGTAGACCACCTAAAACACTACTGCAGGGAAATTAAGGGGACAGTGATGAGGACCTGAATGCGTCAGAGCTGGTGACATCTGCTACTCTCTTCCCACTAGGTCTCCTCCATTTAGCCAGTAAGTATGGCCCCCAACGACAGGGGAGCAACGTCACTGCAGGTAGTATTCCTGGGTCAGCTCCCACTACTGGCTTAAAATTAGATAAAAATATTTCTGGTAATAATCTGTACATCTTTCCACACATTATGGGGCTTATGAGTAAGGTTACATCCATTAAGAAAGTGTGATAAGGGATGGTCAACTACCCATCTATATGTAGCTTAAGTATGTTTTTGTGGGCTAGCCTAGAGACCTATCAAAACGTTATATAAAGGCTCAGTGCCTGTGGCTCAAGCCACTAAGGCGCCAGCCATGTACACCTGAGCTGGCGGGTTCGAATCCAACCTGGGCCCACCAAACAACAATGATGGCTGCAACCAAAAAATGGCCGGGCGTTGTGGCGGGCACCTGTAGTCCCAGCTACTTGGGAGGCAGAAGCAGGAGACTCGCTTGAGCCCAGGAATTGGAGGTTGCTG
Organism: Perodicticus potto; assembly: GCA_963574655.1. Lineage (NCBI taxonomy): Eukaryota > Metazoa > Chordata > Mammalia > Primates > Lorisidae > Perodicticus > Perodicticus potto. The sequence continues at coordinate 27,051 of CAUYRH010084358.1, forward strand.
TGAGCTGTGATGCCACAGCACTCTATCCAGGGTGACAGCTTGAGGCTCTGTCTCAAAACAAAACAAAACATTATATAAAGTAGAATTAGAGAGTAATCTCTAAAAATTGAAAAGCAAATCAAATGTGCAATTACATATTTTAGTGGCATAACCTCAAAGAAACCATTCCAGATTACTTGAAATCTCAGTAAGACCATGAACCCATAGTGAGATGTATTTTACACAATCCTTGCTGTTCCCCCAAAGGCCAATGTGGGAGGCCTGCTGGAGCTCAGGAGTTCAAGACCAGTCTAAGCAAAAAGAAGACCTTATCTCTACTAAAAATAGAAAAATTAAGGCATGCCTGTAATCCTAGCACTCAGGAGGCTGAGGCAGGTGGATAGCTTGACCTCACTTGTTTGAGACCAGCCTGGGGAAAAAGCGAGACCCCATCTCTACAAAAAAAAAAAAAAAGAGAGAGAGAAAAACTGAGGCAAGAGGATCACTTGAGCCCAAGAGTTGGAGGTTGCTGTGAACTAAGACACCCATGATACTCTACCCAGGGTGACAGCTTAAGACTCTGTCTCAAAAACATACAAAACAGGGTGGGGGAAGGGGACAGCAGAGAGAGAAAGAATGAGGGAGGGGTGGGGAAAGGAACAGCAGAGAGAGAGAGAAGGAGCGGGGGCGGGGGGGTGTTGGTGCGTGTCACACCTTTTGGGGGCAAAATACGATTGTAAGAGGGACTTTACCTAACAAATAGAATCAGTGTGATGTGGTTTCTTGTACCCTCAATGAATCCCAAACAATTAAAAAATAAAATGCAAAAAAAAAAAAAAAAACCATACAAAACAAAATAAACAAAAACCCCAGAAAAATTAGCCATGCATGATGGTGGGCACCCATACTTCCAGCTACTCGGGAGGTTGAGGCAAGAGGATCACTTCAGGCTTGGCGCCTGTGGCTCAACGGGCTAAGGTGCCAGCCACGTACACCTGAGCTGGCGGGTTCGAATCCAGCCCAGGCCACCAAACAACATGATGGCTGCAACCAAAAAAAAAAAAAGAAAATGGCTGGGCATTGTGGCGGGCGCCTGTAGTCCCAGCTACTTGGGAGGTGGAGGCAGGAGACTCACTTGAGCCCAGGAATTGGAGGTTGCTGTGAGCTGTGATGCCATTGCACTCTATCCAGGGTGACAGCTTGAGGCTCTGTCAAAAAAAAAAAAAGAGGCTCACTTCAACCCAGGAGTTTGAGGTTACTGTGAAAAAGGCTGATGCCACGGCACTCTAGCCTGGGCAACAGAGTGAGACTCTGTCTCAAAACAAACAAGCAAACAAACAACAAAACTCAAATAAGAATAGATTAAAACAAAAGACCATAACAAGCAGAATTAATCCTAAAAAGGAAAAAGTATTGTACTTTTACCTGAAGGGCAGTATTAAAATATGCAAAGTAAGTAAAAGTTTTTTGGAAAAAATCTATATGCTAGTAAGTGACAAAATGCTCTTGCTTTGGATATAAGGGAAATCTGGATGCTCTTTAAGTTATTAGTTGGCAAATTGTATGTACTTTTTCACTGGTAGAATATTTACATCTAAGGAGACTACCGATGAATGCATATATTTATTGATAGAGTTACTACTCTAAGCAGACTCCTAATTTCATGGATTATGAGAGAGGACCATCAGGTGGTGCCTGTGGCTCATCGAGTGGGGCGCCAGCCCCATATACCGAAGGTGGCGGGTTCAATCCCAGCCTCGGCTGAACTGCAAAACAGAAAAATAGCCGGGCATTGTGGCGGGCACCTATACTCCCAGCACCTCAGAAGACTGAGGCAGGAGAATCGCCTATGCCCAGGAGTTGGAGGTTGCTGTGAGCTGTGTGACACCACAGCACTCTACGGGGTGCATACAGTGAGACTCTGTCTCTACAAAAAAAGAAAAAAAAAAATGTATGAGAGGACCATGCTATAAGCATCCTCCTCATTATGAAGGAACATAGCCCAAACTGAAGTTACTAAAAAGGAAGCGCTGCAAGATTAACCCATATAATTATCACCCTGCTTTCAAGGCAGATCTAAGTATGACCTCACAAGAATCCAACAGACTGTACCAGGGTATAAAGAGAACTGCTGAGGACCCTCAATTTTAAACTCCCATAATTCATTACTTTCCTTTCCATACTTGCTTTCCAATTCCTATATAGTATGACAACTCTGTATTTTGAACATAACAGGCAAGTGTGGCAAAAAGTACAGTACATTAAAAACTTTTACTTACTTTGCATATTTTAATACTGCCCTTCAGGTAAAAGTACAGTACAGTTATTTTACCCCTTCCTGGCCAATGTTTACCTTTGTGTTCAAAACTAAAAACCCGTCTCTAGAAATACAGCAAAATAAAATGCAACAAATCTCTCCTTGTACATAAAATAGCTAAAAATTTGGCCTCTTTATTGATCTCAAGTCATATATTAGGCTTGAAAAAACAACACAAGAGTTCCATTAAGAGTTACAATCATAAACAAAATTTTCCTTCTAGATCTTTAAATGTTCACAGAAAACCATCTTCCACAGTATACATAACAGCCTTGAGAGTCGGTCCCACAGAAAATATTTATGAACGTGAAACAGAAAGATGCTGTTTGTTTCTCATTACATAAACATCACCTGAACTTAACTAATCAATCCATTTATTTAAAAAATAATTCACCTATGACCAAAAGAACTATTATATTTGTTGGTTGCCATTCTCATTCTAATCATATCCAAAAGGTCTAAAAGTAATTCAAAACTAAAAAGCGGCCCAAGTGCTAGGGCAGCCTGCGGCTCTTGCTGCAAAATAGTTGCCAGTCTGATGTGAGTTTCTGAAAAGAATAACTGGAATTAAAGAGTTCTTGCTTGAGTTCAAGAGAATTTCCCAGAAGGAGGTGGAGGGCCAAGAAATCCACCCGCCTGCTTGGTGGCAGCTCGTGAAGGGGCAAGACCAAGAATCTTCTGAATGTTCTGTGAAGAGAACATAAAAAAAAAAATAGGTTTTAAAGGAAGAGCAGAAAGAGGGAAGGAGCGAGGGGGGTGGGGTCTTGGGGCCTTGGTGTGTGCTACACCTTTTGGGGGCAAAACATGATTGTAAGAGGGACTTTACCCAACAAATGCAACCAGTGTAACATGGTTTCTTGTACCTTCAATGAATCCCCAACAATAAAAAAAAAAAAAAAATAGGTTTTAATATGAGATATACAGAGAACATGTTTTATGTATATCTTAGGCAAAGAGAACTCATGCAACTAAACATACCATTATGACCTACAAAACAGCAAAATCCTCTTTACCTGATGGAACCTTGGTCTACTAATCAAAGTAGCTGGTTTTTTCCCTAAATGAAGGATCATAAAAAGAGATCATCTTTTACTTTTACCATGAAACCTAATGTACATTCATTAGCTATTTCTGGTGTCAGGGCCTTTTCTTTGAGCATGGATCTTCTGCTGGATTTGGTCATTACTGCACTATTTGCAATTTTCAGTTTCAATTTCTTTAAAGTGGTGAAAGAACTTAGAGATGTGCAAAGCAATCTGATTTCAGAATCCTCCTAAATTTTCAGCACCCCTTCATCATTTTCATTTACCTCACTCATGTCTAATATAAACAGTGCTTTTTTAGAAACTCAACTTTACTTAGTTTTTCAAAATTTAGTTATCATAAAAACAATCTTTATTTTTTTTGAGACAGAGTCTCACTTTGCACCCCTGGTAGAGTGCCGTGGGGTCACAGCTCACAGCAACCTCAAACTCTAGGGCTCAAGCGATTCTCTTGCCTAAGCCTCCCAAGTACCTGAGACTACAGGTGCCTGCCACAATGCCTGGTTATTTTTACAGACACGGGTCTTACTCTTGCTCAGGGTTGTCTCAAACCTGTGAGCTCAGGCAATCTACCCACCTTGGCCTCCCAGAGTCCTAGGATTACAGGTGTGAGCCACCATACGCAGCCTATTCATTTTTTTGTGTGTTGAGAATATTCCACACCTTCTCTTTTAGCTATTTTGAAATATACAATAAATTTTATTTTATTTTATTTTTTTGAGACAGAGCCTCAAGCTGTCACCCTGGATAGAGTGCAATGGCATCACAGCTCACAGCAACCTCCAATTCCTGGGCTCAAGCAAGTCTCCTGCCTCCGCCTCCCAAGTAGCTGGGACTACAGGCGTCCGCCACAACGCCCGGCCATTTTTTGGTTGCAACCGTCATTGTTTGGCAGGCCCGGGCTGGATTCGAACCCACCAACTCAGGTGTACATGGCTGGCGTTTTAGCTTGTTGAGCCGCAGGCGCCGAGCCACAATAAATTTTATTAACTATAGTCACCCTGTGCTAGTAAACACTAGGCCTTATTCCTTCTAACTATATTTTTGTATCCATTAACCAACCTTTCTTCATCCCCCCAAACAACTATTTTTATACACATATTTCATAGGTTAATATAACATTTAATTAAATTACATAAGTATAATAACAAGTAAAAGCAGCATAAACAGGTTTGGGATAAACACTACTGACTCTCTAAAGGTAATGACTCAACTGGTGGAGCAGACAAGTGTGGGTGTACTAAAGAGCACTCCTGAGTAGATAGTGTGGTACAGAGACCAACTGGTGTACTTTAAAGAGGGAAGACAGAGGGTTTTTGAATATATAAAGGTTAACTAAAGGCCAGCGTTGAAAGTTTATATAGCATTTTAGAAGAGGGAAAAATCTTAGCGATCATTTGATTATTCTCACCCAATTCCTTCATTTTATAGTTGAAGAATCTAAAATTTAGAAAGGTATGATGGCTTGTCCAAAATTACAAAGCTAAATTTAGAGCTCAGTTAAAATTTAAAACAGTGTGTTTTGATTTTTAGTTTACTGGGTTCTCTTGGAAAGATTTACACAATGTAGAAGACTTACACAATGTTAAATTTGGTCTTCAGAACAAATTTCACCCTGTGGAGGCAAGTTTGCAGCATTGAACCATTCATTCAATAGTTACTGAATACCTACTGGACATACTGTGCTATGAGAATATCCATACCCAGGCTTCTCTGGAAATATACACTTCCCTCAACCCTTCATTGTAAGAAATGATGACTATCCAGATAGGAGTGTGTGTGCTTCTGAGGTAACGTTGTCAGAATATAATGGAATGTTTAAATATAAAGAACACAACTTTAACAACTCACCTAAAACATTTACCACAAAACATTTTAATATATATACTCCACAATACTATAGTTTATACTTTAAGAAGAAATCCGAAAATAAGAGGAAAAATCAATCATTCCTAAATCAGCATACTTCTTAGTACAACTAGATTTTATATTATTTTTATAATAAAAATAGTTCCTTCATGCCCACGTCTAAAACACCCATTATACAAAGCAATAAAAAGACCAAATGATGATAACAGTTTACAGTTTCTATTATTTAATCAATACTAAGTATTTCTTAGGCATTTATAGCATATTTAACATTGAGCTAGGCAATACTTTAAAGCTAGGGAAATTACTTTAAAGACAAAATTTGAAATATAAGACATTACAGAATTAGCTGCTAAAAAACACAGGTGTCTAATTAACAAATACAGTGATACAGTCTGGACAAAATATAAAAGGGATCCTTGCTCAGTTATCCTGCAAAAACAGGGGTCAATTAAGTGAGTCATTATCATTTTAGAGATAAAAATTGATGCAAAAATCTTAAATACCAGCAGTCCTGATGGCTCATGCCTATAATCCTAGCACTCTGAGAAGCAAGGTAGAGGATCCCCTGAGTTTAGGAGTTCGAGACCAGTGCAAGCAAGAGCAAGACCCCGTCTCTAATAAAAATAGAAAAATTAGCTGGGTGTTGGTGGCAGGTGCCTGTAATCCCAGCTACTGGGGAGGCTAAGGCAGGAGGAGGATTGGTTGAACCCAAGGAGTTTGAGGTTACTGTGAGCCAAGCTGACATCATGGAACTCTAGCCTGGGGCAAAAGACTGAGACTGTGTCCCACCTTCCCCCTTCAACAGAAATCTTGAAATCCTTTACACTACAGATTTATTGTGATTTAAAGAAGACAAATGAAAGGAACATAAACACAAAATAGTTTGGAGAAACCAGACACTGAACCAACAGACTACTGACAGTTTCATTTACTAACTCAAAACATAAAAACTACTACTATACCAGTGCTCTAGATGAGAACATCTCCAACAGCAAAAGTTAACAATAAGACTTCAGTAGCAACAGCCAAAGTTCATGGAATTCCAGGTAGCTATGTAGTTTTTTTCCCTGTGGTTCTTACCACAGGCCCCCTGTTGGAACACTAACTGTATCAATCTTAGATCACTCCTTACTTATATTTTAATACAAATGCTCTACATTTACTGCATGTAATCCTATCCTTTAGTGAAAATGTAAACTGGTCTACTCAAATTCCTATAGTCTCACAAATGAAACCTAGTTCTTCTAGCTCTAGATAAAATTTATCCTGCTTTCTTGTCAATAAAATCTAAAACACATGTAGGAACTAACCAAAGGTCTCAAGATGCAAAGCCCTCCGTAAAAAGATTAGAGGTCACTAATATCTCCGCAGTAGCAGGAACATTACACATTTCTGTGCTCTTTAAAGTTTGCAAAGAGTTCTAAGGACCAGATAACAGTCCTTACTTGCTTTTGACATGAGAAAGCTGAAAAAGAGAAGTTATAAGAATCAAACTGACATACTATGCAAAGTACAAATTCTCTTTATTATTTTCTTAATGTTTATTAGCTGTTTTGTTTCTGAAGACAGAGGCTTGATGTACCCAGGCTAATCTACAACTCCTAGGCTTAAGGGATCCTCCTGCCTTAGCCTTATCCTTCTGAGTGGGACTACAGGCTAACGCTACTATGTCTAACCAGTTTTCTTTTATTAAACCAACTCTCGGTAATGCATTTTTATTTTAGGAGTAAAAAAATCATGCAGCCTATAAAAAAATCACAACTATGAAGACTGTGTATGAATACACCATAGAAAAATACATAATGCTACACGTATATTGTTAGACTAATAAATATTACCCTCTCTCTATATCCACATATAAAATATAAATGCTATGTCATAACTAACTATGCAAAAACTCCATAAAAAGTATAACACCAAGATGGAACCTTAATGTAAACTATGGATTCTGGGCAATAATGGTGTGTCAATGTAGGTTCATCAACTATAACAAAGGTACCACTCTGGTAGGGAACGCTGATAGCAGGACAGGCTGTGTGTATGTAAGAAGTAAGGCACATAGAGGAAATCTCTGTACCTTCCATTCAATCTTGCTATGTATCTAAAACTGTTCTAAAAAATAAAGTCTATAAAAAAGGAATACAAAGAATATTTAAGAATATACAGCAAAATAATAGTTGTACTACTACAGTTGTATACCTTTTTCTTATACCTCAACTCCCTCAAATTTTTGAAATACAGCCCAACAGGTAATTTAAAATAAATAAAAATATTTTTGTGGGTGCTATCTCAAAGTGAAGGTTGTAGCAAGAAGCTGAAAGAAGAATAACAATAATGATAATGGTTAACAGTTATTGATTACTTACACTGTGCTTGACATTGTTCCAAGCACTTTACATGTATGTTCTCATTTAAATCCTTACAACTCTGGCTGGGCACAGTGGCTCACATCTATAATCCTAGCACTCGGGGAGGTCAAGGCAGATGGACTGTTTGAGCTCATGAGTTAAAGACCAGCCTGAGCAGAAAGCAAGACACCATCCCCACCATCTCTACTAAAAAACAAAAAACCCCAGAAAAACTGAGGCAAGAGGATCACTTGAGCCCAAGAGTTATGACACCACGGCACTCTACCCAGGGCAACAGCTTGAGATTCTGTCTCAAAAATAAATAAGTATATCCTTACAACTCAATGAAGCAGGCATTATAATTATCCTTCTATGCAGATAAAGAAAAGAAGATAATTGTCAGGCTGTAATTCAATGAATACCCACTGAACAACACATCGCACAGCAGGCACTTTTGTTTGTATGATCTCCTGTACGTCTTTCAGAAACCTCATCCATTAAACTTAACCTGACTGCTTTCCTGTAGTCTCTCAAGTCTCCTCCTTGCAGTCAATTTTTCACACCTTATTAATTAGCAAGACTTAGTTTAGAAATAATGCATTTTTTCCAAATAATGATTATTTTTTAAGACAGTGTCACTACGTCACTTTTGGTAGAGTGCCATGACATCACTGCTCACAGTAACCTCAAACTCTTGGGCTTAAGAGATTCTCTTGCTTCAGCCTCCCAAGTAGTTGGAACTACAGGTATTGGCCACAATGCTCAGCTATTTTTTTGTTGTTGCAGTTGATATTGTTTAGCAGGCCCAGGCTGGGTTCGAACTCGCCAGCCCCGGTGTATGTAGCTGGCACCCTAACCACTGAGCTACGGACGCCAAGCCAATAATATGATTTTAATATCTAATAAAGATGTCATGCAATACAAATGCAATTGAAGCAACACCAAAAATACATTACTGGGATCTGATCAAACTAAAAAGCTTTTGCACAGCCAAGAGCACTGTAAGTAAAGCAAACAGACAACCTTCAGAATGGAAGAAGATTTTTGCAGGTTATGCTTCCGACAAAGATCTGATAACTAGAATCCACAGAGAACTCAAACTTCTACACTGCTGGTGGGAATGCAAGCTAATACAGCCTTTTTGGAAAGAAGTTTGGACAATACTCAAGGCACTAAAAGTAGCCCAAACGTTCAATCCTGAAATTCCTCTACTAGGTATATACCCAGATGATCAAAAATCATTTTACAACAAAGACATTTGCACCAGAATGTTTATTGTAGCCCAATTCATAAATCCCAAGACATAGAAACAGCCTATGTGCCCATGAATGGATTAACAAATTGTGGTACACGTACACCATGAATACTATGCAGCCATAAAAAGATGGTGACTTCACATTCTTTATGTTTACCTGGATGGAGCTGGAACATATTCTTCTTAGTAAAGTTATCTCAAGAATGGAAAAAAAAGTATCGAATGTACTCAATAATACTATGAAATCAATATATAGTCACCTACACATTCATACCAAAGGAAAATAGAAGGAAACTATAATCCAGAAAATAGAAGGAAGGAGAAGAGAGAGGGGAGGGGAGGAGGAGGCAGGAGGAAGGAGGGTATTTTGGGGGAACCTCACCTAATGTGCATGGTGCAATGGTACATTTCAAAACTGTTAAGAAAAGAATATAATTGTCTTAACACAACAAATAAGTAAGCGAGGTGATGGATGTGTTAATCAGTTCAATGTAAGCATTTCACATTGTGTATCACATCAGTACACTGAACCCCATAAATGCATTAATGTACACCAACAAAGAAAATACAAATGCAAAATAAAGTAAGCTGTGATCATGTTTTGGAAAATTATAATTATTTTTGAATGTCTGTCCAGTTCTGCGTAATAGGGTAACAACTGAAGCGTGTATGTCACAAAGGAAAACCAAAGGAAAAACATTTTCCCATGATCGTGTCTTCTACTGGCAGGAAATCCAGAGAAATACCACTATAATATTTGTGTTCCTTCCTCTTTGCAAAAGTTAAGAACCACTGATCATAAAAAGGAAGTTGTTGGTTGCTAACTGGATATTTTGGGAAGACCCAGGTCAATAGCAATAAACACATTCTGCTAAATATTATTCCTTAGTCATTTTGCTAAAATAACTCAGCTATGTCAATCCTCAGAACATTCTGTGTTTTTCCTGCATCTTGCAACCAATCTTTACTTACAATTAATCATAATTTCTCATTATTTCCACAACATAATCTTTACTATACCAACAAAGTGGTGTGAAAAATCTAATCACTTAAAATGGTCCCTTCCAACATTCCTAGGATTACATCTGAGTAGACTATTGGGAAAATGATGTAGAGATTAAATATTTATGAAAAAACTGACAGCACAAGCTTTCAGCACATGGTATAGCTGAAATATTATTGAGTTAGCAGTCAAAAACTGGAGTTTTATACTGACAAATTAGACAAAAAAAAAAAAAAGTAGTATCTTTTTACTTTACCAAACCTTAATTTCCTTATTCAATCTACCATTGAAATGTTAAAAATAAAAAGTCTCTTAATTTTAGGAGTTAAAGAAATTTCTTTTTATTCTTGAACTCCATCACTACCTTGAACTAAGATAACACCTCTGGTGGAAGCTGGCAAACCTACCATTTCCGCTGCTACAAATTCACACAAAGGAAATATTTGTGATGTGAAGGTCAAGGCAGCTAATTACTAAACATTAAGGAAGTAAACACAACTTAAAGAGAAAGATAAAATGAGAAAAGGTAATTAGATTTATTTTCAGTTGATAAATCATCATATTTTAACGTGTAAAAAGAAACTTGATCTTATCTTGGGCTGAAAAACAAATTCTAATTTTAAAAATACTCCAAAAGAGAGGTGTTGATTTTTTTTGATTAAGATTAACATCTTAATTGATGTTAAGAACAATTACTAACATTTTTATATCATTATTATCTGGTTACCAAAACAGTGAATTTGTATACCAAATCCCATTTCATCTTTGTAAAAAAATACATAACAGATGAAAACCAGACTTATAAACACTTGTATAAATTAGCAATATGTCATAAAATTGCTTTAGTTTAGGTTTAAAATTTAATCTTAATCTGTTTATAAGATGAATGATTAGTATGACCGAAATAATTTTAAAAGGTACTTCAAAACCCTCATATTTGATTAATGATTTTAAAAAAGTGAAGCTGGCTCGGCACCTGTGGCTCAATGGGCTAAGGCGCCAGCCACGTACACCTGAGCTGTCAGATTCGAATCCAGCCCGGGCCCGCCAAACAACAATGACGGCTGCAACCAAATAAATGGCTGGGTGTTGTGTCGGGCGCCTGTAGTCCCAGCTACTTGGGAAGCGGAGGCAGGAGACTCGCTTGAGCCCAGGAATTGGAGGTTGCTGTGAGCTGTAATGCCACAGCACTCTATCCAGGGTGACAGCTTGAGGCTCTGTCTCAAAAAAAAAAAAA
>CAUYRH010084360.1:0-25354 GCA_963574655.1 Perodicticus potto
TCACACAGCTCACAGCAACCTCCAACTCCTGGGCTTAGGCGATTCTCTTGCCTCAGCCTCCTGAGTAGCTGGGACTACAGGCACCTGCCACAACACCTGGTTATTTCTGTTGCTGGAGTTTGGCCGGGGCTGGGTTTGACCCTGCCACCCTTGGTATATGGGGCCGGTGCCCTACTCACTGAGCCACAGGCACTGCCCACTTTTTTTTTTTTTTTTAGACAGAGTTTCACTCTTTCACCCTGAGTAGAGTGCAATGGCATCATAGCTCACAGCAACCTTAATCTCTTGGACTCAAGCGATCCTCCTGCCTCAGCCTCCCGAGTAGCTGAGACTACAGGCACCTGCTGCCATGCCAAACTAATTTCTCTATTTTTGGGAGAGATGGGATCTTGAACTCCTGAGCTCAAGCAATCCACCCACTTGCCCTCCCATAGCTCTCAGGGTGTTAGGATTGCTGTCCTGACCCACCACACCAGGAACTCCTAGTTTCTAACTGGTAAGGGGTAGTGACTCCACTTAAGCAACTTACTTAACCATTTTTTTTTGGTCCCTTTAATCCAGCGGTTCTCAACCTGTGGGTCACGACCCCTTTGGGAGTTGAATGACCCTTTTACAGGGTTCGCTTAAAACCATCATATACACCCCGTACAAATACAGGTATATGAAAATAATTTTAAGGTTGAGGGTCACCACAACATGAAGAACTGCATTAAAGGGTGATGGCATTAGGAAGGTTGAGAACCACTGCTAGATATAAAGGGGATAACATGAAAACAACTGCCTGAGCATCTGGCAAAAAACAGTCACAGTTAATATTTATCTCCTTCTCAAATGAAGCCTTCACCTTAGCACTTTTGAGGTTATTTTTTGTTGTCCAGGCTAGATTGCCATGGCAGCATCAGCCTTGCTCACTGCAACCTCAAACTCCGGGGTTCAAGCAATCTTCCTGCCTCAGCCTCCTCAGTAGCTGTGACTACAGGCTTCTGCTACAAGACCTGGCTAGTTTTTATAATTTTAGTAAAGACAAAGTCTTGCTCTTGCTCAAGCTGGTCTTGAACTCCTGAGTTCCAGCAATCCACCTGCCTCAGCCTCCCAGAGTGCTAGGATTACACGTGTGAGCAACTGGGCTTGGCTCCACTTTTGAGATTTTCCATCTGACTTTGATTAAGACTACTCTGCCTAACACCTCTCATCTGTATTACCACAGAGATATACAAAAGAACAAAGGAAATTTGATTCTGATTTACTAATGCAAGCATGTGCATCCTCTGTATTCATACATGCAACAGAATTTTGGACTCTTTTTGAACAATTCTAGCAACCCTGAGTATTTTTTATTTGTTTTTAGTTTTACTGTGCCAGAGAGTCACTGAGTATTGGATCGTCTGCTCACTTATCAACTAATAGGAACTCAAATCCTGAATGAGTATTTTTAAAATATCATATTATAAAAAGATTCACCAAATCTTTCAAGACATAATAGACTTTAATTAATCTGTATCTCAAAAAGGTCACATTAAAAAAAAAAAAGGTCACATTTATAAATTGAACTAAATAAGCAACATGTAAAGTATTACTGTTTATATTAACAAGAGCTAAAACATGTCAAACACACACATATATATATATATATATTTTTTGAGACAGAGCCTCAAGCTGTCACCCTGGATAGAGTGCTGTGCCATCAGCTCACAGCAACCTCCAATTCCTGGGCTCAAGCGAGTCTCTTGCCTCCGCCTCCCAAGTAGCTGGGACTACAGGCACCTGCCACAACACCCGGCCATTTTTTGGTTGCAGCTGTCACTGTTGTTTGGTGGGCCCGGGCTGGATTCGAACCCGCCAGCTCAGGTGCACGTGGCTGGTGCCTTAGCCCATTAAGCCACAGGCGCCGAGCCATCAAACATATATATTATTCTATTATATAGTTATCCAGTTGGCAGTTTTGAAATACTTATGCACAGGGCACTCCCTGTATTGACCACTTCCTTATGTTGACATAATTTTCATTGACTGAACATGCACCACATGTATGTATCAGCACAACAGGTCTAGTTCCTTATGTTGACCATCTTTGTATGGTTTATTTTTGTTCTTTTTTGTCAAGACAGAATCTTATTATGTGTGGTGGTGTTATAGCTCACAGCAACCTCAAACTCTTTGGCTTAAGAAATTCTCTTGCCTCAGCCTCCCAAGTAGCTGGGACTGCAGGCGCTTGCCACAACACCCGGCTGTTTTTTTGTTGTCATTTTTGTTTGGCAGGCCCCCGCTGGGTTCAAACCAGCCAGCCCTGGTGCATGTGGCCAGCGGCACACGGAGCCTACCACCTCTGTATGTTGACCAGTTCATTACAGTCTCTAGGTAGTCAACTTATAGAGGGTCTCCTGTATTTAGCTTGAGCCAAACCAAAATCTTTTTTTTTTTCTGCCAGCCTCCATTCCTAAATTTTTGGTCTCTCCCATTCTTCTAGTTGTCTAGAATTAAACCTGGCAGATAGCTTGACTCCCTCTAATACTTAATATTATTGTTCAGAGGTTCCACTGTATTTTCCAATGATATAATTTATCATCAAATTTGGACAGAAGTAGTCTGGGCATGGTGGCTCACATCTGTAATCCTAGTACTTTGGGAGGCCAAAGGGGTGGACTGCTTGAGCTCATGAGTTCAAGATCAGCCTGAGCCACAGCGAGACTCTACTTGTACTAAAAATAGAAAAACTGGCCAGTTGTGGTGGTGGTTGCCTGGAGTACCAGCTACTTGGGAGGCTGATGCAACAGGATCTCTCTTTTTTTTGAGACAGAGCCTCAAGCTATCACCCTGGGTAGAGTGCCGTGGCATCACAGCTCACAGCAACCTCCAACTCCTAGGCTCAAGCAAGTCTCCTGCCTCCACCTCCCAAGTAGCTGGGACTACAGGTGCCTGCCAAAATGCCCAGCTATTTTTTGGTTGCAGCCATCATTGTTGTTTGGTGGGCCTGGGCTGGATTCGAACCTGCCAGCTCAGGTGTATGTGGCTGGCGCCTTAGCCGCTTGAGCCACAGGTGCCGAGCCGCAACAGGATCTCTTGAGCCCAAGTGTTTGAGATTGCTGTGAGTTATGATGCTACAGCACTCTACTGAGGGCAACAAAGTAAGACTCTGTCTCAAAAAAAAAAAAAAGAAAAGAAATTTGGATAGAAGTAGAAATAATGTAGAATATCAGAAAATTGGAGTTATAGCATAAAAGTTTTGATAATTTCTGACTAAAATAGTGGAATTATATAAGGTTGTTAACAAAACCATTTCTTGTTTAAGGTTCAATATTTACTTGCTAACTGGAAAACATTGCTAGAATATTCCACAGATGCTTAGGCCATTCTAAGAAAACATCAGAGTGAAAAAACTTTGATGCAGCAAAGCATCGTTTACAAACTATGATGTTGTTCCCCAAATCCTAAAATACCTGGAAATTAATATTTCAAGAGTGTAAAACCACATGATAAAGCATATCTTCTTATTTTCTTTTGCTTCTAGCTCAGAGCTAGAAGAAAATAAGAAAGAGTAAGAAAATAAGAAGATGACATAGAAAAGAGAGAAAAGCAGCTAAATAGGGGCTCTATTTGGGAATCAAGGAGGAAATAAAGAGGACTAAAACAAACACTGTAAATACCACCTAATCTTTCATATTTATCGAGGCAAAAAATCCCCTATCCTCAAAAACCGAAATACCAAATAAACAGACACCTGTTAGAGCAATCATCTTACCTGAACAGTCCTTGCTTAAAAAGATAAGCACTAATATGACCCCCTTCTAGATACCGGATTTCACAACCAGGCCAAATTTCTTGTAGACTTCGAACTCCTGTTCGTGGAATATAGGCATCTTCTTTGGCTTGAACCGCTATAATGAGGCTTGGGTCAACTGGAACTAAGTATAGGAGTTTTAAAAATTTAGCACAGACAAACTTAAAAAGCCCTGAGATTTTCAAATAAATACTATTTAACCATATTAGAAAATAAAATACACCATAATGCAGTGAAATATTCATCGAAAGCACCAAACAGGCCAGGTGCTGTGGCTCACACCTGTAATCATAGTACTCTGGGACGCTGAGGCGGTGTGGATTGCCTGAGCTCACAGGTTTGAGACCAGCCTGAGGCAGAGCGAGACCTCGCCTCCAAAAATAGCCAGGCATTGTGGCAGGCACCTGTAGTCCCAGCTACTACTAGACAAGAGAATTGCTTGAGCCCAAGAGTTTGAGGTTGCTGTGACCTAAGATGCCACGGCACTCTACCTAAGGCAACAAAGTGAGCCTTTTCTACAAAAAAAAAAAACCCACCAAACAATGCAACGAACTATTCATCAAACTAAAATTCTTTGATTAAGTTAAAAATCAATTATAATATGCCATATTACCATGTTAGTCATCTCCTATACAATGAGATGAATACTTTAAAGAAGATACAAAATCCAATGTGTTTTTTAATGAATGAGACGATCTTTTATTTTCATAAATGAAATATGATACTTTTAAGTAACCAACTTATCTTGGCAAACACTTTGTTGTTGTTTTTGAGACAGAGTCTCAAGCTGTCATAATTCAAGATAGGTCCTTTTGAGTGCTGCAGCTTCATAGCTCACAGCAACCTCCAACTTTTGTAATCCTCTTGCCTCAGTTTTTCTATTTTTAGTAGAGATGGGGTCTTGCTTTTACTCAAGCTTGTCTCAAACTCATGAGCTCAAGCAATCCACCCGCCTCAGCCTCCCAGAGTGCTAGGATTAGAGGCATGAGCCACCTTGCCCAGCCCACAGACACAGTTTGAAGCCAACAAAAAATATACTCTTGAAGATAAGAAATTACCCTGTAAAGTATCCTTAAAAATATTTCACAAATATTTACACATCAAATATTCTCAATTTCATATAAAAATTAGTACCTGAGAAATTTGCTACATGAGTACATTCATCCATGACTCCTTTCATAAATATTAAAGATTCTTTCTGAAGATTATTTCTTCTTTGTTCTTTACTGAGTAGGTGGTGTGACTGAGGGCTGGAACTTGCATAACTACTTTTGTTGTTTGAAAGTTTTTGATTGAAGTACTCCATCTTAGAGGCATCTTGCAATAAGAGTCTTTCTGATGTGCCACTGATAGATGTTTTACTAGAATTATGGCACTCAGCAGGTTTTTGGGACACAACTGGGTCTGTTACATTTAAATTTAAAGTTCTGGCAACCAGGTTAAGGTTAGTTAGCTTGTCTGCACTGGTAGGGAAATGTTTCACAAACTCTTGTCCCATTTTGAAAGAATCTGTCTGAGTATATGAAAGAAAAGAAAATAGGTTTCATTTAATAACCTTGTTAAAGAGAAAAGACAAACGTCTTATCAATGTATAAATGAACAAACAAAATGAAGTATACAAACAGTGGAATATTACACTACAACATGAATGAACGCTAAAGACTTCATGCTAAGTGAATAAGCAAAACACAAAAGGACCTATCTTGTACAAGGTCCCTATTGCAGTAAAATTCACAGAGATGGAAAGAGAATGGCAGTTGCAGGGAGAAGGGAGGAATAAGGGAATTTTAGTCAATGGGTAGTTTCAGTTTGGGAAGACAAGGATCTGGAGATAGATGGTAGTAATGGTTGCACAACAATGTGAATGTAATACTTAATGCCACTGAACAGTATGCTTAAAAATGGCTAAATAGTAAATTTTATGTTCTATATATTTACCATAATTTATCCTGGAAATAACATAAATTCAATCACAAGAGGATACCAGCCACATCAAATCCCTTCCTCAGGTTGAACTAACATGAACTAACATTATCAGTGAAAAAGGCTGGGCATGGTGGCTCATGTCTGTAATTTCAGCATTTTGGAGGCTGAAGTGGGCAACCAGCCTGGGCAACATAGCAAGACCCCGTCTCTCTTTTTTTTTTTTAGACTTTTTTTTGTTGCCCCCAGTAGAGTGTCGTGTCACCATAGCTCACAGCAACCTCAAATTCTTGGGCTCAAGCAATACTTTATTTTTTTGAGACAGAGTGTCACTATGTTGGCCCTGGTAGAGTGCTATGGCGTCACAGCTTACAGCAACCTCAAACTCTCAGGTCTAAGCAATTCTCTTGCCTCAGCCTCCCAAGTAGCTGGGACCACAGAAACCTACCACAATGCCCAGCTGTTTTTGGTTGTAGTCGTCACTGTTGTTTAGCAGGTCTGGGTCGGGCTCAAACCCGCCAGCCTCAGTGTATGTGGCCAGCATGCTTCTCACTGAGCTACGGGCGCCGAGCCTATTAGTTTAGGTTTTTTTTTCCTTTTGTTTTCTTCATGAGCAAAATAAAATGGTGTCCATTCTTCTTAAATTAAAAGGAAGGTGAGTCAAATACTTTATATTTAAGAAAAACATTTTTTCTGGGGATAAGTTTTTCATTTTTTTCTTTCCAACAAAGGGACAGGAAAGAATCTTGATTTAACAAACAGTTCCCAATACCAGGGTTGGCCATCACCTCACATCTGCTATCACTCTGATAGTCACCCAGAGTGGCCTGCACCTGGGCTCTGGACATAAAAGGTTCTAGGTCTTTCTGCCCCATCCCGCTTATGAAAGGCACATCTCTCAGCTCTCAGCCTTGGAGAGCTGAGAGAGCCAATCCCAGTGGGCGTCATTAACAGGAAGTCCCTGGGTTCCAGTTGACCAATTATTTGGGGTGGGGGGCCTAGAGTGCAGTGGCGTCATCATAGCTCACAGCAGCCTCAAACTCCTGTGCTCAAGCGATCCTCCTGCCTCAGCCTTCCAAGTAGCTGGGACTACAGGCACCCTCTACTAGTCCAGCTAGTTTTTCTATTTTTAGTAGAGATAAGGTCTCACTCTTGGTCAGGATGGCCTCAAACTCTTAAGCTCAAGGGATCCTCCTGCCTCAACCTGGTGAGTAGCAGTGAATCTAGTCATGCACCACTATACCCAGCTAATTTTTCTATTTTTCATAGAGACTTCAGGGTGGAGGTTTTGGAGTGGGGTTTGGGGGTGGGAGTCTTGCTCTTGCCCAGACTGATCTCTAATGCCTGAGCTCAAGTGATCCTCCCACCTCAGCCTTTAGGATTACTGATGTGAGTCACTGCACCTAGCCCCAGTTGGCCATTTAAAATTTTTCTTTTATTTACCTAGCATTTATTTGTTTGATAGTACCTGTACGTCCCCTTAAATACCAGGGCTGTGTCCTTTTCCTTGGATCAGGCGTAGCAGATACATGGCTGCTCACTGGTGGTTCCAGGGATTGTTGTGTACAATTTTCTTTTTCTCGAAACACCTCCCCATCCCAAGCTGTTGGCAGCCCTCAAACCTGTTCATCATCAGGCTTTTTTGCATGAAAAAGTCATGTCTATGTGGCCAAGCAAATATAGGAAAATGTTCCTTGTCCAATTTATGATGTGAGTGTTCACTGTATAATTCTTTCCAGTTTTCTGTGTGCTTGAAATTTTTCATAATACAGTGTTAAAAAAATGAAAAAGAAATTAGGTCCCCAGCAGGCTCCTATTAAATTACAAGAATTTTATCTGGAAGATAAAAACATTAGCCTGTGAGCCCAAACTAGCTAATATGACAATCAGAGAAACAGGGACAGAGGGCAGGGATCTGGTGATGGGAGGAGGCTGGTCATGCCCACTCACATTTACCCCTCTGATCGCCTTGCTCCGCGGAATGACCCCGAGTGGTAGACAGACCCGGTGTCTTGACTACAATCTCTCTGAAGCAAAGGAGAGTTCCCTGCCCATGGCAATTGCCCCAAACAAATTAAAAGGTGCCAGAACCCAGACAAAAACTTGGGACATCAGATTCTTGGTTCCATGTCCTTTGCATGGAAACTGGACTTGGTGGAACCACAGTTCCAGGGCCCCAGGCATCCTCCACAGAGTAGCCACCTACTGTGGGACTTGGGCAGGCCACTCGACCTCTCCGAACGTGAAGGTCCTTTCCCATGGTGCTCTCATTTCTCACCTCCGGGGCCAGGGAGCAAGTCGGTGCTAACAGGAGAAAGAAGCCTGCGGGCCTGGCCCCAGCAGAGCCCTAGAAAAGGGGCTGCTTCTTCCCTCACAGGGTTAAATTGGGAAGACAACAGAAAGGCTGGGCAGGATGCCAGCACCACAGTTCCCACCAGGCCAACCCTGACGGGAGGGAGAGAGCCCCCTCTAAGGCGCACTGGAACAACCAGTCAGACACATCTCTGACCCCTCCGACGGCTTCGCAAGGAGAGGGGTTTCAACTTACACATGTATTTTCAACAGAAAATCTTTGTGTCCTACACTTTAGGGTTAATACTTCTAGCTGACCCCCTTCTCCCAGGTGACAGGGCAGCCATTCTCCAAGGCAAGGGTGCTCAGCTTCTAGCATGGGTGTCCCCAGCACCCAAGCTCATCCTCCCCGTGTCCCAGGCATCCGTCGTCTGAAGATACCTGGTAACAGCCCTATGTGATATGCGATCATAGGTACACTATCAGCCCCATTTTGCAGGTGAGGACACGGAGGCCCTGGGACCATATGAGAACTGCCTTAAGCCACGAAGCCAGGGCCACAGCGGACACCAGCCTGAGTGCCCCACGGAAACCTCGGCTTCCACCTCAGGGGCGGATGACCTGTGGTCATCTTTGATTACTTGTCCTCTGCAGAGCGAACGACTCATGCCCACCTCTCTACGTCTCCTCTCTTCATCCCTCATCCACACCCAAACACACACCCAGGAAAGTGGGGACCTTAAATGAGTTGCTGAGAACAATGCAGGGAGCACATTTAGGAAATACTGGCTTTTCACTGGTGCCCATAGACACCAGGAGTGGATGCAAAGTTCGGGGAGGGTGCAGCCCCTCAGGTCGGGTAGAGGCGTCCCTCCTCCCCAGCTGGGTGTCTCCCAGGCCCTGCAGGCTGTGACGCCATCTGTTGTCCTAGCAAGTGATATTATCATGACAGCCTGGTAGATATAGATGTTGACTTTTGATTTGTTTTTTTTTTAGAATTGGGACTCTTGTAATGACCTAATCTAAGCCCCTTGTTTTACACATAGGGAAACTGAGGCTCACGGAGGATGGGCAGTGAGCGGGATTCAGGTCTCCTGACTCCTGGCTGCAGCTGCCTCTATGAACTCAAACTGGACTAAATATACACGGCCCCAGGCCAGCATCTACACGTCATTCCGAGGAATCACTGACATTAGGCGGGGAAGAGTTCCACACTTTTCCATCTGCAGGAGCCAAGGATGCCTCAAAAGAGCAACATCTCCCCCTGGGATTCTAAGTCTGGGGGAAGGAGGCCAAGGGGGCTGCCCCTCGCCTGGGGATGGAGCTGCCCAAGAGCACAAGTCAGAATGGGCCTAGCCTGGAAATTCTGGAACCAAAGGAAGCAGGAACCGGGCTGCCCCTGCGATTCTCTCCACAGTGAGAGAATCAGGGTGTGTTTCTGGCAAGCATGAGGGCACAATAAGGTGTGATGCTTGTGAGTGGCGATGAGCAAAGAAAGACAGGTGGACACACAGGGAGGCGCGCGTGGGGACACACAGACGACCCACACAGAAGCGCAAGTGGGTGACAGCTGGGCAGCTGGGCAGGCGGGGGTTAGAGGAGAGAGGCTTACTTCAGCAGTTTGATATTACACATAATCAGCTCCTTCCAGTTGACAAAAATCATAGCAACCTCTTTCTCTGTCAGCAGCTCAGACTCCATCAGGGGTTTCTGAAAGATCTACAGATGCAGAAAATGAAGCAGTTGAGAAAGCAGACAGTTAGCTTCAGACACACACACACACAAACCAGCCTGTTGACAGCAGGGGGGCTCGGGGTCGCGGCTTGGCTGGGAGGCCCAGAAGCTGGACGCCTGGCTTCCTGCGCCCCACCGGGGTCCACGTGGTTTCACAAGGAAGGAAGGGGGTCGGGATTCTCTAGGAGACAGGTCTTTACTCTGCCAGTAGGAAGCAAGTCTTGTTGGTGGGCTGGGCATTCTCACCAGGCCACCAGGAGGGGACAGGCCCAGCATGAAGAGTGGGGGCTTGAAAACGAACATGGGTGTGGGCAGCCCCTGTGCTTTTGTTGTGAAGACAAGCCTCGGACACCCTGACGATGACAGCCCAGGCCACGGGCCCTAACAAGCGTGTGACTGACTCTGTGGCCCCATCTGCAGCCTCCTCATTGGGGCCCGGACAGGCCCAGCACTGGCAGGCCCATGACAAGGGGGTGTGCGCTGAGCCCCTCCCAAGCTGTGAGGTTGGACGACAATGAAGCACAGATCTCAGTGCCACCCATGTGGTTGGGCCCCTGGGCTGCAAGGTCCCTGGTTATCTGCTATTAGAGGCAAAAAGCTCTTTTAAAGCTTCTTTAGGGATGGGGACAGCCTATCTTTGAAATAAACTGGGCTGGGCTATGGCTAGTCCCTGATGGTCCTATTCCACATGAGTTGAATCTGGCATATGAGGGCTGACAATTAAGTTCACAAATTCATCCTAGAAAAAAGTGCTACCTACCTCATTGCTGAATATCATTCTAGTCACCTTCAAAAGACTCCCCCCCTCCCGGCCATCTGGTGACCATAGTGATATTCAGCAAGACGGTATATGCCACTTTTTCTGGGGTGAGTTTACGAACTTAATTGCCAGACCTTGTAGGATATCAGCTCTGATGGCCCATCCAGAAAAAGGGGTCCAAAATTGCTTTGAAGAGTGGGCAAGTATTGGCATCAGCACACAGCTACCTTGAAGGTGAGCATAGTGATATTTGGCCATGAGGTATGTAGCTTCGTTTTTCGGCCTTTTGGCTAAGATCAAATGTAAAGAGGTATGTAGCACTTTTTCTAGAATGAGTTCATGAACTTAATTGTCCAACCTCATATACCAGAGCAACCACATACAGCTGTTTGTTTTGTGTACTGTACCAAGGTGCCATATCTAGACATTCTAAGCTGTGTATTTAGTAATAGTCAAATGCCTTAAGAAAGGCGCACCTTCTATAATTTGTGCCAACACTTCCTATGTATCAATGGCAGCCTTGTGGGCTAGCAACCCATTCCTACTCCTCCAAAACTGGAGGGCCCCACCATGTCTTCCCTGGATGTTAAGACTATCAGAGAAGATGGTTTCACAGCCAGCGTGGTAGTGCAAATCTGAATACCAGACCATTACAGCACTTTTCCAGTTGTAGGGTGCCCCTCAGCTGCAGCTCTAGAAAGCCCTGCTTCCTGACACAGCAGCTTCACTGCTGAAAAGCAGTCGTGCCCAACTCTGCACTCTCCATCTTTCCATGCAGAGCGGCTCTGGCCCTTCCATGGCTACCTGGGAAGACAGATGAGATACAGTACCACCCCAGGCCAGGGCATTTGTGGGGACCTGAGAGGAAACATCTTCTTTCTCAGTGACAGATTTTTCTCAGGGGTAATAAATAACACTGCAAATAACTTGAAATATCAGCCAGGTGGCTGCCATTTTGCGATGCCATTTCTGCGGGTCAGGCAGTGGATGGGCATGGCACCATGGAACCATGGCATCAGTCATTGGTGGCTGAGCTGCTACTTTCTCTGACTATAGCCCAGAGTTCCAGTTCACAGTTGACACTTCTCTGTCCATCAGCTCCTAAGGGACTCATTCACCCCTTGACCGAGCAATCTCTGTCCCCCCTATAGGTGTGACTCAGAGTTGCCCACAGATGAGAATTTAACCACCTTTTCTGGGGTAAGAATCTCCTGTGTAATCTGCCATCCAGATGCTCCCCGCATGTCAGAATCAGGGTACAGCCTCCAGGGCAGAGGCACTCCCCATCCCTGAGGCCTGCTTCCCATCCGCCCCCAGTTGTCATTACCTCTGTGACTAGCTGTAGGTCATTCACATAGTTCTCCTCCGTGACAATGAGTTCATGGATGTACCCTTGTCTCTTTCTTTCAGTTGGGGTCAACATATCCAAGAGATGCAAGTCTGAACACCCTGGAAAACACAATCATTTGAGACAGTTCAGGACAAGTCTGGATACTGAAGGTCCTTACAGCTGCTGGGCCCTGGGCCCTCACACCAGTCCAGCATAGTTGTAGGTTGAATTGTGTCCCCTCAAAAAGACATGTTGAAAGAACCTGTAAAAGTGACCTTAATTTGGAAGTAGGGTCTTTTCAGATGCAACCAACTTAAGATAAATTCAGACTTAATTAGGGTGGGGCCCTGATCCAATAGGATTAGTGTCCCTGCAAGAAGAGGATACAAAGACAGGCAAAGATTGGAGTGATGTGTGTCCCAGTCAGGGCAGACCAGGAATTGCCAGCCAGAAGCCAGGAGAGAGGTCAGAACAAATTCCCCTGAGAGTCCTCAGAGGGAGCTCAGCCATGCCAGCATCTTGATTGTGTACTGCTAGACTCTGGAACTGTGTGACTATAAATTCCTATTGCCTGAGCCACCCAGTTTGTGAAACAAATACAAGCAAACACTCCTGCTTTATCAAAAACACTAAAATAATGTTGAGAAAAGACTTAGCAATAATTGGCCAACATTTCCTGAGGGCTCACCCCATGCCAGGTGGTCAATCACATACTAGATATACTAGTGATATACTAGAATTATCCTCTCTTAGCAGATGAAGGGCCTGAGGCTTAGAGAGGTTGACTCACCCCTGATCTCTCAGCTTGACTGTGGTGAAGACAAAAGTTGAACCTGAGACTGACTACAGAGGCTGTGCTCTGCCCGGGCCACCACGGTTGGACCCAAGCTCCGAGTGGCCGTAGGTCGTCTGTACCAAGGCTTTTGGAAAATGAGATGTCACTGCCGAGGCTCCTGGTGGCCCAGGGGACTGGGCAGATGCAGGATGCATCCAGACAGTGCTGGGGAAACCCTGCTAGACAAAGTCATCGCCTACCCTGTGGTGGCCGAGCAGCAGGGAGACAAGGGAGCCCTCTAGCTGCGCATAGTCAGGCGGAAACCACGACAGAGGTCAGGGCTGCCAAGGGAAAGGGCCACTCTGCTGCCCTGAGATGACCCCTGCATGGAAGGTAGGGCTTGCCTGGAGTCTGCTCCTGACTTAGCCCATTGTGTTTAGGCTTATTGGCTGCCCTTCCCCAGGCATGCTGGAAGGAGGGGTGGGGCGTCTCGGCTCTCTGGAGCACCCCACAGTCAGACCTGGACCCACTTTTTATCAGAATTCATTTTTTAATTACAGAAGCCAGACTTGTGAGAGGTGCCCTGAATGCAGGTGGCTGTGTGGGCGGGAGTTCCCTTCCCTTTTCCTTCTCAGCCCCTATGCTCCCCACAAGGGGGCACAATGGAAAGCACAGTGCGGACACCCCTGCCTGAGACCAGTGACTCTCAAAGCAGGGTTCCCAGGCCCACAGCAGCAGCATTGCCATCACCTGGGAGCTTGCTGATAAGGAAAGTTATCCTGCCCCTGCTGAACCAGCCCTGGAGTTGGGGGCCCAGAAGCTGCAATTTAACAAGCTCCCCAGGTGACTTTTCCAGCCCACTGAAGTTTAAGAAGCCTGCTCTGGGCTACTAGGGCTTCCTCAGAGTTTCCACCTTCCTTCTGGAGAGTCACGTGGGCTCATGGCTGATCTAGCTTGTGTGCTGGAAGCTTCTGCAAATAGAATGATCCCTTTGGGGCGAATGATATCTTAGACTTCTTGGCAAATGCTTCACTGCTGTAGAGATTAACTCCAGGTTTGGGGTGCTCCCGGCCCTGGGTTTTGTCCCCTCTCCTGGCCAGTTGCCCTTTCTGGATGCTGTAGTTTCTCTTGCGGGAATAGGAATATCTCAGGACAGGTAGGAGAATGCCAGGAAAGCAGCAGGAATGAGCTGTTGTTATATTAACACCCTCCACACCCTTCCATCCCAGACCTCACTCAGACCAACACTTCCGGCGCCAATGAGCTAGAAGGTGGGCACAGCCTGGGTCAGCACAGGTCTGCAGGTGTGTCTGGTCTACAGGTTTGGCCCAGCTATTCTTCCTCCCTGAGGGTGTTGATTGTCATTTATTAAAACAGCTGCATCAACAGGAACTCTCAGGAAGGAAGGAAGCCAGCCCCATGACTTGATCAGTTCAGCCAGCTTCTGCCAAGTGGCTGTGTGAGCTCAGGTTTGTGGGAAGCAAAGTGATGTCACCGAGTTCTTTGACTTTTATTAGGAAAGTCACCTAGGAAACACTCTTGAGTTGATTGGGGTGGGGAGAAATTTTGTTCCTGACCTATTTTTACCCCCACTGTCCTGTGAATAAGTCAAAGGGCCCAGGACTCAGGCCAAACACAGCCCTCGACTGATGGGACTTGTGTACCCTGTCATAGAGGTAGAGTGTCCTCTGGAGTACTCAGGACTTTCCCTCCTCAGGGATACTAGAATATTGCACAGCGCAGTAGTTCTGAAAGTCACTCTACAAACACTGAGCGATGTTTGCAGTGACACAAACTCAGGCTAACCATAATTGGACCAGCCTTCCAAATGTCCCTTCAAGAGTGTCCCCCAATTCTGTCTTACCACTGAGGGGTGTGGGGGGGAAATAATGTAATGAAGAATAATAAAATACATGTATTTAAAAATAAAAAAAAAAAAGTGTCCCCCAGCTCAGATGGATAATGTGGGGTTTTGCCCCAGCAAACACACATGTACAACACTCACAGCACACATACATTTGCCGCTCAATTTTATCAGGTTTGCAGGCCCTCTTGAAGCCCGATTATGGTTTCATTTGTTCACGTGACATCCTACCAGGAGTCTAGCACTGACTACGCTGGGGATTTGGGACAGAACAGGACAGACACCTGCCTTCCAGAAGACAGCCTTGTACCTCAGGGCTCAGCGGCCCTCAGCTGCAAGTGATCCTGCGCTGCCCTCACCTAGGGCTGAGCGTGTAATGTTGGTTCTCTCCATGAAGAGGCGACTGCTAGAATCTGGTTGGCTGCGACCCACAGGACACAGACGTGGCCACCCCAAATGCCAGCACAGTAGCCCCCTTGTTGAGAACATTGACACTACTTGAAACTGACAACCAGCCCAAGACTGAGCTCTGTAGCCAGGGGGTGTCAGTGAACAGAGGAACCAGAAGACTCACTTAGGGCAAAGGCCTATGAGAAAGGACGACTGGCTTGCTTTGGATTTTAGAAGTTCTCCTGAGTCTCCGAGCCCCGTGCAAGTTGTGACAAAGCTCCAAGCCAGAGCAACAGCAGAGGCTTCAGGGTAAATTTAGGCCATTGCTCTGAGAATCCCAGGAGCCCGGGGCCAGTTTGGGACAAGTTGGAAGGCTACTGCGTGGCCTCCTGTTCCAGGCAGCTCTGGCCTCAGGCCCAAACACCCTGCAGGGCCTCCCCGGCAGAGCTGATGGAGTTGAGAGGTCCAAAGGTGGTGCTGGGTGAGTCTGGTCCACCAATCAGACTGCCTGGAGACAGGGGGATGGCCCTGAAGGCCTTTCCAGAGCACAATGAAAAGCAAAGGTTTTATGGGGAGACTGGGGCCTCTCCGTATGCACAGTGTTGGCTTGGAATGGGCCTCTTAGCCACTAAACTGTCCCCTGGGATGCCATTTTAAAAATACTTTCTGGTGGACACCAGACCAAGAGAGCCATTAAAGAATTGAAATAGGTACTTTGAACTCAGAAATATCCTTCCTTTGACAATTTAATATTTAGAAAAGCAAGAGAGCTTAAAACCTCCATTATTCAAGTCAGGGTAAATGGAAAAGACATTTCAAATAAGAGTTTTCCTTAGGGGAGGAGGGACATGACCCCTTTCTCCTTTGGGTACCAGGACAAACACAGTTTGCTGGCCTCTTTTCCCAGTGAGAAAAGAGAGCAGAAAACATAGCAAATGATTTTCCATGAATATCTCAGTGTGAGGAAGGGGGTCTCAAATCCATTCGCAGCTGAAATAATATTGCAAATGACTCCAGGCAGCTAAAAATGATCCCCCACTATAGCCCACATACAATTCCCACTCTACGTGCCATCCCTTAGAATTTTGTATACTCGGACACATTTGCAAAACAGTCCCCGTAGAAGGATTTGAGTTGGAGGCGCTGGAAAAAAGTATGGGGAAAAAACTTTAGCCCAAAGAGGTCACCTTGTCCCCCTCAACTGATAGTTATACGAACGGCATCAATTTCAATAATTTGTTTTATTACAAAAGTAATACATGAACACGTGTTTCTTGTAAAATATCAAAGACAACAGAGCACTTTGGGGTCCCCTCCACACCTCTAAGTGTTCTACCTTTCCCAGTGAGGAGCTTAATTTGGAAAACTGAGCCAGCCCCAAAGGAAGCTGCCCAATGAACAAAGCAAATAAACAGGCCTCATTCCTGCTACAAGGAACGAGGGCCAAAATATACAGTAAGTCGGTCAATAAATATTTATTAAACTTCTGTGAAGTCCAAGAGACACAAATAAGCAAGACACAGTCCTTGTCCTCAGGGAAACTTACAACCTTGAGGGTGGCTCGACAGGAAAATTGAAATTAACATAGCAAGCATTAGAGACGGCCAGGGAGCAGTGTTGATAGCGGTGGCAGGACCTCAGCCAAGGAGCGGCTCTTCGCGCTTTGGGGAGGCCTCCTCGAGGGGCCCTCTCGGGGCTGGGTGTCCACCTGGGCTGGGAGGCCGAGGCCATTTGGTGGGTGTGGGCAGCAGCCTTCACCCAAGTGCCAGGTAAACAGATGTCGGAGATTATGTGGGAGAGGAAAGGGCCAGATGACGGGGGTCGTGATGCTGGATGAGCGCTCAGAGATAACACGCGGAGGGCCCAGGAGAGAGGGCAGCGTGAAAGCCGCAATGCCTTCTCATCTTTAAGGGGAAGGACATTCCTGTGTGTCTGGGGACGTTCAGCCCACATCTTCTGGCAGGATACTTGCTAATTGGGGGTCCCATCTACACTGCAGGCTTCCCCCCGCCTCCCTGGTCTGTCCCACCAGGTGAGTCTATGCAGTACTCACTGCTCCGGGGAAGATTAATCTCACGTGCTGCCGTCAACACCCGGGCAGAGCCATATGCATGGGTGCCCTGACGTGTAGGAAAAGCAGATGAAGGCCATGTGGATGTGACGTGAAGAGAGTCCTCTGGCCAGAGACGGTGTGGCTCCACCCTGCAGCTGATGCCTGAAAGCCCAGCGCTCTCCAGGCAGTGAACTTGGTGCTCCTGTGGTGAGCCACGTCTGCACTTGGCCCCGGGGGTCAGCGGGGAGCAAAATAGGCTGGCTCTTGTCCTCTGGGAAACTGCTACCTTCTGAAGGCTTGGGCGTCCCAGACTGACTTAGATCATTGCTAAATTGCAGACACCTTATAAAGGGCATTGCTGCAAGTTGTCACCTTGAGGTGCCCTTGAGACCTCAGAGTGGCAGTCCTTAAGATGAGATTTATATGGGGTCTGGAGAAGGCAGTAGGCAGAGAGGTGAAAGGCAAGGATGCCACCCCATGGCACCAAGACCGCTGTGGGTCCAACGGAGCTCAGGTGTCCCCTCCAGCCTGTTCTGGAGACCCATCATGCCCCTTGTAGCCATATGTCCTTGGGGGTGGCCTCCACTCAGTGATAACCCAGAAGCCAAGGCGCCTTCCACATAAGCTTCATTTTTTTTCCAAGAAGGGGATTGCAGTGTATGTGGGTTGCCAGGCAGTTTGAGGACTGTTGTGACATGGTGAAAATCAAATTCGTCTCAAGGATAAATCATCTATTAATTTTCCATGAGTATGCCTGTGCATGTTAGGGGGAACTAGGGCTTCACAGCTGGAATTCCTGGCACAGCCTGGTGTCCCTTATGGTGTTAATTCTCCAGCTCATTCCAGGTCCCTTTATGCCCTGGCTACTCCTTCCTGAGTTCCTGCTTTCAATGAGCCCTCCCCTGAAGGATTTTAGGTATCCTTAGAGCACTGGAAACAAGTCCTTTGGGTACCACAGCAGCCTGCGGTGGTCTAACAGAGGTGCAAGCATGTTTGCATCAGATGAGTCTGGACTGGAGGGATCTGGGAATGTTCAGCAGAGGGGAGGAGTCTGAGCTGGATTTCATCAGGCAGGTGTCAGGCCAGGTGTGTAGAGGTGAGGGCTTCAAATGGAAGGAAGAGTCAGGGCGGGCCCCAGGGGCGCTGGGAGCAGGTATGAGAGATGGAAGCCAACCTGGGCTTTGGGTGAACCGTGAGTGTTGACGGACATTGCTCAGAGCTCCACTCCAGGTGTCACACACATGTCACTTAGTGACTCCTCGCCAGAGTCCCATGCGGTAGGTACAGGTGTTATCCCACACTGAACAGATGAGGAAACTGAGGCGCAGAGAAGGTAAGTCAATTAATAAACGGTGGAGTTCATGCTCTTCACCACCATGCCTCTGGGCCCCCAGAACAAAGTACCAGAGACTGGGTTAAGCAACTATATTTTCGGCTCGGCGCCTGTGGCTCAACGGCCTAAGGCGTCAGCCACGTACACCTGAGCTGGTGGGTTCGAATCCAGCCTGGGCCGCCAAACAACAAAGACGGCTGCAACCAGAAAATGGCTGGGCGTTGTGGCGGGCGCCTGTAGTCCCTGCTACTTGGGAGGTGGAGGCAGGAGACTCGCTCGAGCCCAGCAGTTGGAGGTTGTGGTGAGCTGTGATGCCACAGCACTCTATCCAGGGTGACAGCTTGAGGCTCTGTCTCAAAAAAAAAAAAGCAACTATATTTTCTCACAGTTTCAAAGACAGCAAGTCCAAGATTCAGGCGTCGGCAGGGCTGATTCCTCCGGAGGGCTGTCTCCTTGGCTGGCACGCGGGTGTCTTCCCGCTATGTCCTCACATATATGTGCAAAGCTCTGGTGTCTCTCAGTTGCCCAAGTTTTCTCTTCTTGTAAGGACACCAGTCAGATTGGATCAGGACTCACGCTAACAGCCCTGTGTTAACTTCATTACTGCTTTAAAGAACTTAGCTCCCAATAAAGTCCCATTCTGATGGACAGGGGGTAAGGACTTTAACATTTGAGTACTGGGGGACACGACTCAGCCCTAACAGATGGGGAAGTCACGTCGAGGAGGTCCTGGCTGCAGAGCCCAGAAGGTCTTGGCTGTATTTGAAGAGATCACGGTGGCAGCTGTGTGTAGGAGGGGTATAGGCTGTAGCCCTGGAGACAGGCTGCTCCCTGCCATTATCTAAGGAGCTTTTAAAAATCCCATTGCTCCTGCTGGGACCTACACGCTCATCATTTGTAATGCTCCCCTGTCCTTCCAGTCTATAGCTGAGAGAGCCACTTGATCAGAGGAAAGACAGCTTGGAAAGCAAGACGCCTGGCACAGAATGGGAGAGGGCTTTGGAGACTAGATCCATCCGGGCACTTGCAGTGTGAGAGTTGCCACAACCGCTGAGCTGAATCCAGCCCTTGGAAGGTCCCTCAAGCAATTGTCCAAGGGGGCTTAATGGCTGTGTCCACAGAACACCACCTCGGGAGGCCAGCCACGTCTGACACTCGGTGTGTGCAGACCCGCTGCACTGCATGTGAGGCCACATTGCCACCACTGCCCCAACTCTAGGGCTATAGCTTCAAAGGTCACGCTACTCAAGGCCCTCATTTTATGGGTGGAGCAGCGGTGCACAGTGCCTATGGTGACTTCGCTGGTGTCTAAGGAAACAGAGCCATGAGGAAACCACTAGCTTTTCAAAGGGTGGCCTGGGGGTGGTCCATACCCTTTTCCCTCCCAGTAGATTCCTGCAAGATCTGGCTGAGGGGATGTGTTTGTTCTTGGTCCCAGGGTTGTCAGGGGCTGGCAGCCAGTCTGGGTCATGGCAGCTGAGTCTTCTCCGAAAATGGCCTTTGGCTGATCAGTCAGTCCTGGGACAGCCCCCAGCCCATGGGAAGCTTTGGAGGCCAGACTAGCTCTGGGCTGTTCCAGGCGCGGGTGTACTTCTTAACCCGAAGGAACATTCTTCTGAAGAGTCTAAACACACACAGCCTGGTCCCGGGGGTCTCTCCTAACCCAGCAAACTGACCCCATCAGAACACAAGAGGCAATGTGCACCCATGACGCGTCCTGTTCGTCCCCACCAGTCGCAGAGATCGCCCAGGCCCTGCTTCCATGGAGCTTCCATTCTGGTGGAGGAGACAGAAAACCAAACGTGAACACAGATAGTATTGAGGGTGGGTATCAGAATGACCAAGGACAAAGTCTTTTTTTTGTTTGTTTGTTTTTTGTAGAGACAGAGTCTCACTTTATCGCCCTCGGTAGAGTGCCGTGGCATCACACAGGTCACAGCAACCTCCAACTCCTGGGCTTAGGTGATTCTCTTGCCTCAGCCTCCCGAGTAGCTGGGACTATAGGTGCCTGCCACAACACCCGGCTATTTTTTTGTTGCAGTTTGGCCGGGGCCAGGTTTGAACCTGCCACCCTCGGTATATGGGGCCAGTGCCCTACTCACTGAGCCACAGGCACCACCCCCAAGGACAATTTTTATGATTAGGAAGCTCATTTTCTGTTTTAGTGTCTTTTCGTGAGAATTTATTTTTATATAAGGCTTTATTTACGCTGGCTTTATAAGGCCACAGGCAATGGGAGTATGGACACTATGACAAGCCCTGCCAGCTGGGCAGGAGGGCAGGCCTGTGAGCAGGAGAGCACCCAGAACTGTCCACCATGGACACTTCCTAGGCAAATTCCAGGAGCGAGGTGCCACAGGGGAGGCGCAGGTGTGAGAGGGAGGCCCGGCCCTCTGGTTTATGATCAGTGGGGAGGCCGGCACCTGTAGTAGGTGTGCTGCAAGGTAGGGCGCCATCACTGCTTATTCCTGTGGTGGCTTGATGGGGGCCTTGCCTTTAGCAAACTCACAGTCTTGTGTTTTGTTTTTTTTTTTAGAGACAGGGTCTCACTCTGTTGCCCTGGCACCAGCTCATAGCCAGCAACTTCGCACTCCTGGGTTCAAGCAATCCTCCTGTCTCAGCCTCCCGAGTAGCTGGGACTATCATGATGCCTGGCTAATTTTCTTCTTTTTGATAGGGATAGGGTCTCACTCTTGCTCAGGCTGGTCTTGAACTCCTGAGCTCCAGGGATCCATTCACTTCAACCTCCCAGAGTGCAATCATTATAGGCATAAGTCACAGCCTCCAGCCCCACAGTTGAATAAGAGGGGAAAAGGATCTATGTTTTAATGTATCAGTCTTTCTATGCAGTCATCATAATATATGGTAAGGAATTCAGGAAAAGAGCTGGGTGGTGGCAAGTTCATGGAGCAGGGAAGGTGTCAGAGAAATCAGGAGAGGTAGAGGCCAGTGGGTGGGAGAGATGGGGAAGGTGGGGTAAAGGCCTTTTCCTCCAGCTGGGGCTCACCAGTGGCTTAAACTTGATGCAGGAATCTTGGGCAGTGGTGAGGAGAATGTGGTGACAGAGGCAGGGCAGGGCTGAATGATGAGGGCAACGTGGACCCAAGCAGCCACACACCACCCCCGACTGGATGATCAGGTCCACAGGAGCCCTGGGAGGTGCACGGGCTTGGGGAGGTTGGGTCACGTTATCTTCGGCGCTAGGGAAGGCTCCATGTCTGCACTGCCTGCACACCCCTCGCTTCCTCCTGGCTTGGGGCCAGTGAGAATCAGGCATGGCTTCTGACTCCCTCTGGGGAAGGGGTTCCCACAATGAATGCGAACCTTTCCATACAGTAGTTTGGAGGTCAAAAGGCATGTTTGTTTTTTTTTTTTTTGTAGAGACAGAGTCTCACTTTATTGCCCTCGGTAGAGTGCCATGGTGTCACACAGGTCACAGCAACCTCCAACTCCTGGGCTTAGGCGATTCTCTTGTCCCAGCCTCCCGAGTAGCTGGGACTACAGGCGCCCGCCACAACGTCCGGCTATTCTTCTCTTTTGCAGTTCGGCCGAGGCTGGGTTTGAACCTGCCACCTTTGGTATATGGAACCGGCGTCCTACTCGATGAGCCACAGGCGCCACCCCAAAGGGCATGGTTTTCCTCCTTTTTGGAGGTCAGAAGCATGGTTGTCCCAAAAGCCTAGACTTTTGGGAAGGGTCATGACAGACTCCAAGGTGCCTGAAAGAACTTGAGAGAATACTGGGCTGGGAGCGTGGAGAGCAGCTTGTGATGGGCCCAGCTTGTGGCTCTGCAAACCCAAAGAAATGCATGGGTCAGGATAAGCGTCCTGAGGAAGCGATTAAAACTGAGCACTATACGGATGCATGAGGACGGGAGGAGAGAAGGTTGGGGAAGGAGGCAGCCAAGCAGACCTAGCGGGTCAAGTGGGAGAGTTGGGTCTTTATCCATAAGGACCCAGGCCCCCTGGATGGCTTTAAGCAGAAAAAGTTGTGTTTTTAAAATAGTTCCCTGCTCACTGCATGGTGAAGGCTAGAAGGAGGTGAGAGTGTGTGAATGGGTACAGAGACGGAAGCAGCTTGTTCGCCCCAGGGCCTTTGCACCTGCTGTCCCTCAGGCTTAGCAGGCTTGACCCCCTAGGTCTTCACAGGTCAGCACCTTCTCTGTAGTGAGGGTCCCACCCCCATGTCACTCCTTGGGAGGTGCCTTCCCAGGGCCATCGTGTCAGCTATAGCCCTGGCCCTTAGTCACATTCTGTCCCTTTTCATCCATCACTTGCTGAAACAACTCTGCTCACTTCTCTGGGGCTTGTTTCCTGGCTCCTGCCAGCTCCTTTCCCTCCCTCTCCAGCCTGGGCCCAGATCTCTGGGGGAAGGCCCACTCTCACAGGCCACCCAGCAGGGGGGCGGGAAGAAGGGAGGGAGGACGGGTGGGGTGAGGTTTCCTACTGGAAACCAGGTCAGTGGAGGGCCCCTTGCAGAGGGTCCAGACACGAGGGGGCCTTCTCCTGGGGACTCAGGGCTCCAAGGTAACACCTCAGAGAGGAAAGAGGCATTCCTGGCTCTGCCTCCTCTGCTGGGCAGACTGCAGCCCCGGGCTCTGCTGGGGGCCTCACAAACAGAGGCCTCTCGGGGTGCACACAGACGGCACTCTGAGCGGCAGCCCCGGTAGCTCATGCCACTTCTCCAAGCTGCATGATTGCTTAGAAAAACCCAGTGGCTGGCAGGTCTGGGGGGCCAAACGTTCCATTCTTTGCTGGCAAGAGAACACAAGGCACAGAATGCTGTGATGAGAAATAAAGGACCCAGTGACTCAACGCATTTGTGACAGGTTTATTGTGGAGCGCCGCATGGGCCTGCCAACACAGTCCAGACATGACATTTAAAAGCCTCGCACATTCCATTCTCCCTGTTGGCCTCCCCACCGTCAGCCGTGTGAAACACCGGCAGCTTGTCCACATCCAGCGAGTCTGCTGAGTAGACTCTGGTCCTAAGTCTAGAGAGGGGCCCTGCACATCGCAGGCATGCGGGGAAGATGTCTAAAAGCTGTGGCTTCCACGCAGGTGGGCCTCCTGCTGACGGAGGAAAAGGGGCTGTGAGTTACGCACGGATGAATGGAGCAAACCTTGCAATGAGATTTTCAGGGAAGTTGTCCAATTTTTAGCTCTCTGAAATCCCTAATCCATAAAAGCATGTTTTCTACTAAGTCTTAAAATGCACACAGCCCACCTGCTGTCCTGGTTTAATGTAAGAAAGCAAGCAGGAAGCCACTTGAATGGATTCTGTGATGTTCACAAGCCAGGCTCAAATGCCTTTCCTCTCCAATAACAGCAATAGCCACAAAGCTAATTTCTTACTCTCTGCAAGGTGTCATCATTCTCTGTCTACATGTAAATGAAGAAACTGAAGCCCACACCACTAGCAAATGGCAAGATTGGGATTTGAACTTGTGCTCTGAACTACCATCCTGACTCGCTCTTAGCCCCTCTAAGGGCCCACGATGTAGTTGTGTTGATTTTTCCCTCTGAAACACCATCTTCCTATAGTCAAGTGGCCCATAGGATAACAAAATGTCCCAAAATTCTAAGAGAAATGGAGTGAAATATTAGACTGAACTCATAGTGAAGCTATGTTATTACCACACACATATGGCACAAAGCTTTTCTAGTGGAGGCCAGGAGTGAAAATTGAGAAGCTCCAGCAGCATGCGTTCTTATGCTGGCACAGAGCAGGGGCATCTTGGGCAAGCCTGTGCCTTTGGCAAAGCTGCCCACAGTCAGGGGGAGAACTGAAGTTTGAGGCAGGCTGGCAGTGAGCTTGTGCATTGAAAATGTGCACCAGTGTGTTGGAATCCTAACCAACAGCTCCAAACTCCCGCAGGAGGGAAGAGGGACGAATTCCCCATCATTCTGTGCAGGCAGAGGCCCTGAGGCTCTGAGAAAGACAGGGCTGCTCTTTTCAAATGCTACATCTAGAAATAGGACTAGCCAGGGAGTTCAAAAGCTGACTGTGAGAACATCACTCTGTCTCCCTAGACCCTCAGAATCCTCAGCTGTAAGGGCAAGGCTCAGCCCTTCATTGAATAACCTGCAGGGAGCATCACTGCACCCCACCCCGAGTCCGGGCACTTTGTAGGTGGGGCGTGAATACAACCCAGGGGTGCATGAGTGTGTGGGAACAGGGAGCAGAGAGGAAGGAGGGAAAACCAGGGGTGTCAGTGAAACAGCTTCCTTAATGAAAACAGGCAGATCCAAAGTGCTTTCCCTGTTCCTGGGTCAGAGTTGAGAGAAACCACAAGAGAAGGAACTGGTCAACTTTTAAAAATATAACAGGTTGAGTCCAAGAAAGGGATACTTCCTCTTTTGAGGCTTGCAACATCATTTGGAAAGAATGTGCCAAGCAGATGTGGAAATGGCAGCTGTCAGCCTCTGCCAGAATCTTCCGTAGAGTGGTATTGATTCGCTTTCTGGCTGTACCCTGACCTCGCCATTCAACTTACTGTTATCAAACTACAGAGAGGCATTTAAGTCACGGTCTCACTGTGTCTGCCAGCCACGCGCACACACACACTGTTGGTACCATAAAGTAATAAAATCCTGCCTAATACAGCAGCTTCTAGGAGGTAGCCTGCTTAACAGCAAATTGCATGAACGCTCTACATATATAATCTTAAAGCTGATGCTCATTTTCTTACAAACACAACCTTAATTTTCCAGAGTTGGGTCATGCAATTTAAAAATGCCTGGAGAGCTTGCAATTTACATAGACTCTTCTTAAGCGGCTGTGGAAGCCTCTGGGATGGAATCGCTAGTTGCACATCATGACAGTTTGCAAGTGTGGTTCTCACGTGTGAGTTTTTCTTAAAGAAGGGCCTAAGAGACCCTAGCCAGCTCAGCAGAGCTGGCGGACCTGCCGCCTCCTCTGTGGTGGTGTTGGTGCTGCGGCAACCAGCTGAAGAGCCAGTGGGCTGGATGACAGGCAAGGAGGGGGACCTACAACGCCCAACAGAGGCTCCAATAGCCAAAAAGGCTGGACAACTGCTGAGGAGACACTTGTGCCTTGGTGTCTCCTTCACTTTACACTTGGGACTAAATGTGGAACCCCCATTTCCTATGCCTAGGTCAG
>CAUYRH010084361.1:0-20444 GCA_963574655.1 Perodicticus potto
CCTGTAGTCCCAGCTACTTGGGAGGCAGAGGCAGGAGACTCGCTTGAGCCCAGGAATTGGAGGTTGCTGTGAGCTGTGATGCCACAGCACTCTATCCAGGGTGACAGCTTGAGGCTCTGTCTCAAAAAAAAAAAAATAAAATAAAATAAAAGAAAGAAAAATTCAAGGAAAATTTGTAAATGTGACGGCTAGATTACTGGTTTTGAAGAACGACATAAGATGATGGATGAGGCCCTTTCAGAATGTGTTACAGAATAACCAGCCCAAGATTTGGCCTTGTTTCACCCCTCAAAACCAGTCAGTGATGGAATTCATCTTTATAACTGCACCTATATACTTTGAAACAATGTCTACATATAAAAAGTTGTAATTTATATTTTATTATTTAGAAAATGCTTTTGAATCCTTAACTCGTGTCAATTTTTTTTTTTTTTCTTTTAAGAGACAGAGTCTCACTTTATCACCCTCAGTAGAGTGCTGTGGCATCAACAGCTCACAGCAACTTCCAACTCCCGGGCTTAGGCGATTCTCTTGCCTCAGCCTCCCAAGTAGCTGGGACTACAGGTGCCTGCCACAATGCCCGGCTATTTATTTTGTTGAAGATTGGCCATGGCTGGGTTCAAACCTGCCACCCTCAGTATGTGAGACCAGCACCTTACCCATTGAGCCACAGGTGCCGCTCCCAGAATATTTTTTTTTTTTTAGGTGCTGAGATATAACTATGAACAAAAACAGTAAGGGTCCAGATCTTTTGTAGTTTACATTCTAAAATGTAAGTGTGCAGACACAAAACCAACAAAAGAAAAGCAAAAAAAAAAAAAAAGAAGAAGAAGAAGAAGAAGAAATAAATACACTAGATTGTGACAAGCAATGTGAAGAAGTGCCAAGCATGGGGATATGGAAGGGGGTATGTTAATTTTTATAGGCTGCTCAGAGATTATGATCTCTAGATTATCTCCTGCAAATTTTTAAAGAAGTGAAAATACAAAATGAAATCAAATCTACTCTCATATACAGCAAGTGAATGGAGTCAGAGATAAAAATCTGCTTTTAAACGAGGAACATTTTATATTTTCTGAATGAGCTTATTGAAGTAAGATTTTGCATTTTGATTTTATCTTTATGTCCCAGGCAGACAAAAACTGCTAATTTCGGCAAGCTCTCAAAAACAGAAAAGATATAATACAGATTTACTCTTGTATCGTTAAAAATGTAGCTTATTTACTAATGCTAAAAGTAAATATAATGAATTTAATTTGCCTGTCTAGAAACCTCTTCCTTTAGGATAAGTCTTTTCTTATATATCTTCTACATGGCTCTAGCATGAAACACATTTTATGATGTGTCTCCAACCCCAGACAAAATTGGTCAATCTGGCCAATGAGACTAATTCATGGGATTTTAAGGAATGAAAGGTATTTGATACACTCATTGAAATAAAAGAAGCAAATCTCAAGGACTACCAGTGCCATATCCCTGTTGTTTGAGTATTTCTGAGTGAG
Source organism: Perodicticus potto (assembly GCA_963574655.1). NCBI lineage: Eukaryota > Metazoa > Chordata > Mammalia > Primates > Lorisidae > Perodicticus > Perodicticus potto. The sequence continues at coordinate 1,503 of CAUYRH010084361.1, forward strand.
AATAAGAAAAGAAGAAGAGGGAAAAACGTGAAAGGAAAAGATTAACAAGCAGAAAGAGATCCAATAGTATTTGAACTCCTAGCTCCAATTGTTCCTGAGATCAGCTGTACTTCTGGTCTCTGAAACCTATGAGATACACAAGTAAACAATGTTTTCAGGCTAGTTTAATTTAGGCTTTGTTATCTATAAACAATGGCATTATATATAAAGGCATTGAATATCATTGTATTAGCCAGTGTTCTCAGAGAAACAGAAGCAATAGGGTGTACATTTATGTATATAGAGAGGTTAATTGTGAGGAATTGGTTCACAGGTCATAGAAGATGGCAAAGGCAAAATCTGAAGGCTGGAGAAACTTTTCTTCTAGTAGTTTTGCATTTTGGTCTTATGTTTAATCCTTTAATTCATTTTTATTTGATTCTTACATATGTAGTAAGATAATTATTCTGCATGTGTATATCCAATTTGCTTAACACCATATCTGGGATTTCTATTTAGTTCCATTGGCCTGTAGGTCTATTTTTATGCCAGTGCTATACTGTTTGGGTTACTATAGCTTTGTAGTATATTTTGAAGTCAGATAGTGTGATGCCACCAGTTTTATTCTTTTTGCTTAAGACTGCTTTGGTTATTCAGGGTTTTTGTGTGTGTGTGATTTCATACCAAATTTTAGGATTGCATTCCTATTTCTTTGAAGAAGGTGATTGATATTGTGGTAACGATTACATTTAGTTCATAGATCACTTTGGGTAATATGAGGATTTTAACTGTATTAATTCTCCCAATTCACAAACATGAGATAGCTTTTCATTTTTTTATGTCAATTTCTTTCATCACTATTTCAATTTTACTGCATTAGTCTTTTACTTCCTTGGTGAAATTTATTCCTAGGTATTTATTTTTTTGGTAGCTATTATAAAAGCTTTGATTTCTTGATTTATTTTTTAGATACGTGCTGTTGGCATATAGAAATGTTACTCCTTTCTTGTGTGCAACTTTACTAAATTTGCTTATTAGTTCTAATATTTGTTTTTGGTGGAGTCTTTGGAGTTTTCTGGATATAAGATCATGTTGTCTTTCAATGGAAACAATTTCATTAATGAAAACTTAATATCCAAAATATATAAGGAACTCAAACAACTTAACAATAAAATAACACAATTAAAAATGTGCAAAACACTTGGGTAGGTATTTCTCAAAAACATGCAAATGGTCAACAGATATGTGAAACATTATTAGTATTTCTAATCAGAGAAAATGAAATCAAAACTACAATGAGATCTAACAAGTTGATCTCACTCAAGTTATATTGGCTATTAATGAAAAAGGCAAAATATAATCATTATTGGTGAGAATGTGGAAGAAAGGAATGCTTTTTTGATGGAATACAAATTAGCACAGCCATATGGAAAACAGTATGGAGATTCCTAAAATGAAAACCAGCACTACTATATTATCCAATAATCTCCCAACTGGATAAATATCCAAAAGAAGAGAATTCGGTGTATGAAAGATTTATTTTAGTAACACGGCCAACATGACTTACTTGAAATAAAAGAAATAATGGGATAAAGGAAGACTCCTAGGCTGAAGGCTCGAGAAGCTGGGTCAGTAGTAGTTCCAGGTATAAGATGGCTATTGTATTCTTTGGAATTTCAAATTCTGTGGAGATGCTTTACTAATGGTCTTAGTGAAAAGAGAAATTCAGTGGATGGAGATTCCTGCTCTGTAGTTGTTCTCCTTTTTCCCATATATTAATGGGTAGATCTTATACTCAGGGGAATGTTGACTTTGTTAGGATACTATATAAGATTTTTTTTTGAAAGTTAATTTTTCCAATAGATAAGAAACTCAGGGGAGGGGAAGAGGAGGATGGGTGGAGGGAGGGTGATTGGTGGAATCACACTTACGGTGCATCTTACAAGGGTACAAGTGAAAATTACTGAATGTAGAATATAAATGTCTTCATATAGTGATTAAAAGGCCATGAAGGCTATGTTAAACAGTTCAATGAAAATATTTCAGATTGTATATTAAGTCAGCACATTGTGCCCCATGATTACACCAATGTACACAATTGTGATTTAATCAAAATTAAAAAAAAAAAAAAAGAAACTCAAAAATCACTTCCATAGCATCTGGGGACATATATTGATTATTTTTGCATTCTTTCTTTAAAAAACTGAGAACAATAATATGAAAATATTGGTAAAGTATTTCAGTCAGAGCAGATTTTTGTCCTTTTTTTTAGGCTCTATTCTAAATAATTTAAGTGTATTAAATTTTGTTCTCATAATCCTACAATATGGGTAATACTAGCCCAAGTTTATAGATAAGGTTTTAGGGTCAGGTAATTAAGCACACAGCTAGTAAAAATTATATTTAAATTAGGACTAATAACCATTTTAGATTCTTTTTATAGAGCACAGAAAATCCCCTAAAATATTTAAAGTTTATTTTCTAATCCATATCTTTACTGCAAATAAGTAATGGAATTAAAATAAGAACTTAATGAAATTAAGTTCACTTAGAGAAGTAGACTTTAGTGTCTTAAAGAAGGACTGTGTTAATTTCAAGCTTCCTTAGTGTTAACAATAATTAGTATAAAGTATTTATGTGTTCAGAGTTTTGTAATTCATGAGTATTTGTCAAGAGAAAAATGATCATAAAAATAATGGGGATTCTTTGATGTATTTGTTACAGATAAGATTTAGAATGTGTTATTTTCTTTAAAGTTATTATATGCATATATGATACATACACCTTTGTTTGTATAGGGGCATGTAGTGTTCAAAGGCATCTAGAAAATTCTTCAAAAAATTAGTATAGGAATTTCATGGTTTTAAAGTTGGAAGATTCTTCTAGGAGAAGATACCTACTTTTCATTCTTCAAGAAATAAAAGATTAATTTAGGTAACAAAATATCACAGATATAAATAGACTTATGAAAACAGTAGGGAAAATTGATTATTTGCTCATATTTTTTTTTCTATTTTCAGAACAAGTAACTCCTACAAGTTTATAAGCATTATGAGAGGTGTTCATTATCTATTAGTTCAAATTTTTAATGGAGAAAATTTTACTTATCTAAATAAATTTTATTTTTGTATTAACAAGGTCTGTTCTTAACTATAACTTAAAATATGGCAATTAACTACTGAGATTTACCAAATAAATAGGAGACAATTTTTTTTTTGCAACATTATAGAAAATGACATCAAACTGGAAATAATGCAAGTAACTAATAAGTGGGACTTAACTAAGAATACTTGGCATACCCATAGCTGAGAATAATAAACAGCCATTAAATGTTGTGTAGGTAACTATATTGGGACATTGGAAAATGTTTACAATATAAGAAAATGTAATCAAAACATCATTAAAAAGAGCTAGATGTATTAAACACAAATACGTAAAAAATTTAGCCATATTTATCACTTGCTGCAGAAATTGGAGATGATGCTTATTTCCTCCTTTATATTTTCCCTATTATTCTACATTATTGTAGTAGACATACACTTATATTCTGTTTGTTTGTTTGTTTTTTAATTGAGACAGAGTCTCCATCTATCACCCTGGCTAGAATGCAATGGTGTTATCACAGCTCACTCAAGCTTCTAATTCCTGGTCTCAAGTGATCCTTCTGCCTCAGCTTCTCAAGTAACTAGGACTACAGCTCATTTTTCCATTTTCATGTATAGATGGGGCCTTGCTCTTGCGCAGGCTGGTCACAAACTCTTGGCTTCCAGTAATCCTCCAACTTTGGGCCTTCTAGCCTGTTAGCATTAGAGGCAAAGCCACTAAGCCTGGTCTATATTGAGAAAATATTTTTAAAGAAATAGATTAAATAGCTGAAGCTATATAATAATAATAATGATAATAGACTTTTAGTCTGCAACTATTAATACTTGAGTGTATATACTTAGCACTATTACTTTTTTCTTTCATTTTTTTTTTTTTTAACAGTAGTAGACTTTTATTTTTAATGTCTATTATACCATGAATTCATAGGGAAAACGTTGCAGCGGCTCAGGGAGGCGCCTTGCCATTGAATGTGACAAAGCTTTGTATGACTATCATGTCATGAATTCATGAGGTATAGGTTCCAGCACCTTGTATTAATGTTACATGGGGTCTTTTGGTTCTGCTGTGTGCTATGCTATACACCTATTATGCCATGAATTCATAGGGAATAAATAGATTCCAACACCTAATATCACGTTTCCATTGGTTCACCTGTATGCTACGTTATATGCTTATTAGGCCAAGAATTCATGGGGAATGGGTTCCAGCAGCTCAGGCTCCTTTTCATTGGTTTTCACAAAGTGGGCTTCTCTGGGTGGAGCAGGCTGGTGCTTCATTTGAACCCAGGTCCCTTTTTCTTTGGCTTCCTTCTTTTTCTGATCATTTTCCTTCACATGTTTTAGGAAGCTATCTCAGCTCTTAGAGTGCTCAACATGCTCAATACGAACATTAATCCTCGTGGCAAGACTCTTGCCCTTAACTTGTTTGTTTACAACAATGCCAACAGCATGCGGGTGACACTGTAGACTCTTCCCGTTTTGCCGTGGTGACATTCCTGTGGTATGCCTTTTGAACAGTACCCATTCCCTCAATCTACAATACCACCTTTCTTGTAGATTCGCATCTATGTGGCCGAAGGAACAACTCCATGTTTTCTAATAGGCCTAGAGAACACGTATCGGGCACCTCTCTTCCCTCCTTTTGTGCTTCTCATTTTGGTGAATTGCTGGAAGATGGCGTCTCAGGCCAAAAAGAGGCACTGTTACTTTCTAATAGGAGCTCAAATACGCTTACACTGCTGTCATCTAGAAATTTTCAACTCAAGTGTAGTCCCCAGACCAGCAGCATCAGTGTCATATAGGCATCATTTTTGGAAATGAAGAATATTAGGCTCTGCTCAGAGCTACTGTTTTAGAATCTGCTTTAAATAAGTTACTCAGATTCCTCGCACCATTATAGTTTGAGAAGCCCTGCTCTAGAAGAGAAAAAAAAAACCTTGTTCAGAAGTGTTATGTTTCTTGATTTTGACTAAATGAGCACTGAGAATACAACAGAATATTTAACAAAATATGGTAATAAAATCCTGCTTTGGTAGTATTATATGATTCACATGTCAGTTTGTGTGTGGAAAGTTGTTTTTGAGTCATCTACCAATGCAAAAGATGCTTAAGTGAGATAGATGGTCTTACAGAAAGCTGTTGTATAATAAAAAGCTTCAAAGTTAACAGTAAAGACAATTTACATTTTCTAGGTATTAATTGAAAAATGATACAGGTAAAATGACTTAATTAGTATATGGTACATTTAGCCAAATATACTCAAAATTTATTGTGTTAATATATCATCAACATAAAAATATTAATGGCATATTTTTCATTTTTAATTGAGTGTTCAAAACCTGATATATGCATCTTAAGTTCAGACAAACCATACATTATATGCTCAGTAGTGACACACACGCACTCAGGTCTTTGAGTTTGTAATCCATCATCGGGCTCATCGTATTATTTGAGTTGAGAAAGTGTGCTTGTGCAAATGTCTCAGGTGGTTTTCAAAATCTTTAAGAATATGAAGATTTTTTAACTACGCTTAACAATAAATGCAGTGTTGTTTATATCTTTTTGTGCTCCTGAAGTTCTCACTCAATGGTCTGGAAACAACCACAAACAGCAACTCAGCTGTATTTCTGCTACCCAGGTGTCCAGCTTGAATTTATGCAAGTTGCATGTTGTGAAGAATTTTTATTTCCTCACTAGTAGTTTAGAAATATCCCCAGTATCCAGAGGAGGCTGCTCTGTCGGCGCGAAGGCGCACTTAAAAGGGTTCTCAGTTCCCTGTAACGTTGCTTTCAGCAATCCTAAATTTGTTGATGGTCCTAAGACTTTAAACACATGAAGAAAGGGAGCAAAAGCCCAATTTCCTAGAAATTATAAATTGTATTTTCTCATACATTTAGCATATTTTGTTCTAGAATCATAGTGTTTTTTAAAAAAAATAAAAAACAATAACATTTTTAGTTATGTGAACTTTATTTAAATAATTTAAATACACTCTATTTTCTCTTTAATTTCCAGCAACATTTTTTTTGTTTTATTTCGTTGTTCTTTATTTAAAATAATCATTAATGGATTTTAGAGAATAGTCTTTATGGCAGTACTTTTACCCTTTCAGAGTTCTACATAATAAAAATAAATGCTCTTTATAAAATATAATCATGTGAAAATTGATTTTCATGTAGATTTCCTAGTTGTTTTTGTACCCATCACTGGCTAATATCAAATTTAGCAAAGTTTTATATATAAGTCAAATAAAATTTTGGCCATTCATTGCGTCCTTGATGTTAAGCATGGTACCTGACCCACAGTAGGTCCTTAACAAATGTTAACCTGGAATGAGTAAAACTTAAAGCTTTTACACTGTTGGCTGTTGAGTATGTAATTATATTTTCTGTGATATTGCTTAAGATGGAAATGGCAAATGTGCGGTCTGATAGTTGTTGGCAGATCTCTTGTCTGTCAGAAAAGAAGGGCTGACTGGAGCCCATGGAACAGTGACCTTTATGAACAATTGTGACAGGATCAGTCTTAAACCACTCAAGGGTGGAACTAAGACCAGGGCATTGTGGAAGAAGCTTCTTTCCTGCATGCTGGGGATATTTGAAACAGAATAACACGGTACTACTAATCATTACCACATTTATTCTACTCTTAGACTGGTAACATATATTTTTTACTTTATGGGGCAGCCTTATTAACAATAAAACCATAGATCAAAGTAAATTTTCTCATCTCATTTTGTGTTGCATGACTCAATATCAACTTGAAAATGTTCCAACTGAAGGGGAAAAGCTAATATTCTACTACCACATGGGCTACAATTTTGGAATGCACATTTTCTACTTGTGGAATTTGATGCATATATGCGTATGTGTGTTTTCTTCATTAAATTATTTATGTTCTTTTTTCAGTTTTTTTTTCTTTTGTTTGTTTGTTTGTTTTTTTGGCAGGGCCTGGGCGTGAATCTGACACCCTCAGCATATGGGGCCAGTGCCCTACTCCTTGAGCCACAGGCACAACCCTAAATTATTTATATTCTTACTTTTCTTAGTTTTGTAAAATATCTTCAATCCTGTCAGTCTCTACAGTTATAATTTGACGACTGACATGATATGATTTGAAAATATCCTTTTTGCCATTGAAGAGGGCTCTATGAAGTCTTTCACTTATACTATAATTGAGAAAAATAAGACTAGAATGAACCTTAACATGAAAATGGCATAAGAAATTAAGTCCTGGAATGGAAATCAGAAAATTAATTTTTATCATAGTCTACATACATAATGTTTCACAACCTGGCTATTTCTCATTTCTGCCTGAATATGAAATGTCCTGTATTATCAGCTCTTAACTTTTTCCTGGGCATAATTTATATTATATATAAAAATATATGCCCAATGATACTCATAGCATGAAGACTTCTGGAGGACAAGGAAAAATTATGGGTGTAGGAAGGTGAATGAACAAAAGTATTGGAAGGATAACACTCTTTGATTTATATTTTTCAAGGGCAAATAATTGACGACCTTAACCATAAGTTAAGAAAGACCTATACCTCTTGGGCATAAAAATTAACTCATGTAATAAAATTTGTCATTTGTTTCAATGTAAAAAAAAGAGGGGTGGCGCCTGTGGCTCAGTTGGTCGGGCGCCAGCCCCATATACTGAGGGTGGTGGGTTTGAACCTGGCCCCAGCCAAACTGCAACAACAACAAAAAAGGGCGGTGCCTATGGCTCAAAGGAGTAGGGCACCGTTCCCATATGCTGGAGGTGGCGGGTTCAAACCCAGGCCCCAGCCAAAAACTGCAAAAAAATAAAAGAAAGAAGGAAGGAAGGAAAGACCTACACCTAGTACTGGCACATGTCTATGATTTAGCTCTGTTGGACTCTCTGATCACTATATCTCATCCAGTTCTAGAATTCTGTGATTCTAATCTACCTCTTTAATGGAAAGTTTGAGCCATGTCCTTAAACTAGTCTGAAGACTTGGTGGCCTAGGGAATGCCTTTCCTGCTTCAGCACCTAGTTTGTTTATATAGTGTGTCTTTTATAAGTAAGATGAAATATTTAGTTGCTTAATTCCAATGGGAGATTTAGGAATTTCCTAACTAAAGTCATCTATGAACTTCTCTGAAGATTGAAGGAGATATTTATTCTTCTAAATTCATCCCTGTGAGAATAGAAACATTGTGTATGTGCTAGATTTGTGAAAACTAGACTTCTTAAATAGTATTTAATCAATGTCTCTGGCCTTCCTTTAGGATTCTAGTTGTTAGTCCCATCATGCTTCCCCTGTTTATGTTTTAAGCTAATAGGAATTGTTCTAAGGTTGTAGACTCATCCCATTACAAATTGAAGTGTAACCCAACAAAGGAAAATAGAGTAATATAACTTAGGATGCTACAACAGAGCAATAATTGAATGCCAGTTTTTAATTTCTATTACTCTCTTAAAGGAAATCTCCATAGAAAAAATATGACCCTTTGTTTTCCTTGAAAAACAAGGAGTCATTCATTTATCTCCATTCCCAGTTCAGGCCATTAACACTTGATTACTGCAAAGGCCTCTAAGTGGTATTTGAACACCAGCATATTACTTACCTAATCTGACAATCACACAGCAGTTGGGGATGAGACTGAAGACAGGGGTGCTTACTCTGCAGAAATGGGCCGAGTGGCTGTAGGGGCAAGGCCAACCCACAGGCCTCCAACATCTCTGCTCATTTAGGCTCTGCCTAACTCTGCAGCCCCAGGGACATTTATCCCTTTCTCTACCTGAGACAGTCAGGAGGATCCCACAAAGGCAACACCACTCTCTGCTTTCTGCAGAATCAGGAGAACAAGTGGCAGTGCAAAGGCTGAAGACCCTGGATTCTGACCCTAGCTTTGCGTCCTGACTGTGCCACCTTTAACTGTGCTACTTTGTCAAGTTTTGACTTTTCTCTGCCTCTGTTTTCTCCTCTCTAAAGTGGTGATTAGGTAGCACCTACTTGATAATCTGGGCGTGTCAAGTGCTTAGAACCCTTCCTGGCATATGGTAGACTCTGTGATTGTGGTCACCATTACTCTGGAACACTTTCCCGTCTTTCCTGACTAGCTTTAACTTTTATAATGTTCTCTTTAGCTCTCATTCTCTTACACACATGGCTTCTTTCTGTCTCTTTCTCTCTCTTTGCATCTTCCTTTCCAGATTAAGAGTTGCTTTTTTTTTGGGGGGGGGGTTGTCATGTATTTACCTTTACTCATCATACTGTATGGCAGGGCGCATTTCTAATTACCTGCCTTTCCCAGGAAATTATAAATGTATGAGCTCAGAGTTCATTTTTATCTTGCTCATTATGATATTTTCAATGTCCAACACAGTGCCTGAAATGCATGTGATAACAAATATTTATGATTACATGAATAAATAATTATTGATTTTATTAATAGAAATTGTTTAATTCCTTGAAAAACAATGTGTGTATCCACACAGACCCTCAATTATACAAATACACCATTTGTGAACCATTCTTGTATACATGTGTGTATCTGCTGGTAGAACAGACACATATTGTCATTATATAAAATGTCAAAGGTCACCTGGTATGTGAAGGTAGCCATTTAGTGTAAATTTTTAAAGTAATGTCCAAAGAAAAGGATGTGAAGAAAATGGCCATGAGACTCAAGACACACTTCAGAATCCTTGTTTTAGGTGGCGCCTGTGACTCAGTGACTAGGGTGCCAGCCCCATATATCAGAGGTGGTGGGTTCAAACCTGGCCCTGGCCAAAACCTGCCAAAAAAAAAGAATCCTTATTTTATTGAAAACATAAGAAATGCTGTCAAAAACTATCTTCTGAAAATAGTATTTTATACTCCTTAGCTTTTTTCCCCTCTCCGAGGGTTATACAGAACTCTTCAGTGTTAACTTACTACATTTTTGTAATAATAAAAAAAATTCCTTCTGAGAATTTTAGATGCTTCTTGTAAATGTAATATACTTGAGTGGAAAAGAAATTTTGAATTTAGAGGCATGCGATTGCCTCTCTAAGTCAAATAAATATTACATAAAATATTAATATTAAGAGAGACAAACACACCTAGTGCTTTGAGAAAAATACCAAAATCAGGTTTTCCTCTAAACTCTGTGCCAAAGCAATGATCATCAACGCAGAAGACTTTGGTAGCCAAATGTGGGGTTTCCCCCGCCCACATGCCTGGCTATAGACAGCAGCCTGGTGTCCTCCTATTCAAATCTGACGCTATCTACCTAGAAATAGTGTCGTATCCTGAAGAGTGAGGGCTTAGTCCCCCAGACTTTCACCCCTGCCCTGTCAGAGTCACCAGTTACAAGTCTAGGCCTTGAACTTCTCACCAACTGGCTTCAAGATGAGGTTCTCACGATCCCCTCTTTGGGCTTGATTAATTTCTGGAGCAGCTCACAGAATTCAGGGAAACACTTATGTACCTTTGTCAGTTTATTACACAGGATAGTACACAGGATACAGATGAAGAGATGGTCGGGGAGGTATGAGGATGGGGTGTGGAGCTTCCGTGCCTCCCCTGGACCCATCACCTTTAAGTATCTTCACAAGTTCAGCTATATGTCCTCTTAGGGGGTTGAAGAGGATCTTGTCAAAATGGAAATGTAATTACCCTTCAGGGTATGTATGGGACCCTCTCTGGAATGAGGGTTTTGGGACCAAAATCAAAATGGTTGGGGAAGATTAGGGTCTTGCCTTGGGGAAAGTGGAGGTCAAAGAGATTCTATTTCCTAAGGCCTGATCCTGAGGCCTCACACAACCCACATTATTCAAAAAGTCTGCGACAGGGGTTGTGGGAGTCAGGAGCCAGGAACTGTGGATGAAGACCCAGATACACATGTAATAACCCATGCCAGGTTTGCTGAGAACTTTAGATCATCAAAGCTGCATGCATGAAAAGCTTCCATTCTTTCCTAACCATTCTCCAGAACTGTTGTGTCTCAGTCCCCCTCTTTGCTGGCCAACAATACCCCAAATGACAACATGACAAGATTCTTTAACTTCTTGCCACTTTTTCTTATTCTAACAGTCCTTTTCTTATTCTTAAGATTCAGTTCAGTTAATTGTGAATTGCAATCTCCTATCTCTTGCAGAACCATTATCCATGTCTTCGGTCTGCAGGTCCACACTTTGCTCAAGCTTCTCCCTCTTTGCCCCAGTAATGTGGCCACTCTGGTATTAGGACAGGAAGCAAGGAAAAGGAAGGAACAAGTTGTCTCCATCGTTGACCTTCGTTTTCCCTTATTAAGTTTGTCTTGCTGATCTGGCTTCCTGCCTTGCCCGTGGGCTCATTGCAGATGGCACTGCCCACAGGGTGATGAAGGAGCTTCCCCAGTTCTCCTGTGGGCTGCAGAATCCCCTGAGAGATCTGGAGGAGTGCAGGCCTCACTGCTCTGACCTGTGCCCTAAGCAGGACCAGTCTAAGCAAATCCGTGCCGGTGACATCACTCTGAGAAGAAGCACAGGCAGGGTACACAAGACCTTCCCTTTCATTAGGAGCCAAGAAGTCAAGCAGAATATTCCCAGACTCTGGAAAAAAAACTGCTTCCCACTGTGTCACCTCTCCCCACTTCTCTCCTTAGTAATATCCTTGGGAAGAACCATTAAGTACTTTGACTGAACAACTTTCCATTAGAAAAATTAAATTTTGGCTACTTCTTGTAGACTCATCTGGTCTTTGCTATTATTGGAGGGGCTCTGTAACTGGGCAATGGAGAGGTGAAACAATAACCAAAATAGAAAGGGTGGGTGGGGAATAACCTCTTTTTAGAAATACTGTACTCTAAAAAATTTAAGGTTTTTTGTTTTAGTCCTTTTATGTGTACGTAATAGATGGCAGTAGGAAAAGCTTAGCATTCTTGACAGATCACAGTTTCTGAAGTTAGACTCCTCATGAAGGTTTCCCAATGGTCACTGCCCTCAGCTGACAGTGGCTTTCTGAATATAGAACTTAGAATCCTTCATCCTTAGTTTGTAGCTTTAGCCACAGTTCTAGAGGAACAGGAAAGACCCAACTCAATAGCTTGCTATGATTATAGCTGTAACTAAAGTTCTACACGTGTATCTCAGAGAGACGGTGGGCATTTAGTAAACATGCTGGGGCCAGTCCTTTCAAAGTTGGAAAACATTAACATCTGATCTTACGGGTAGCACAACAGTGCCTGGAGGCAGAGACTTTAGACCAGATGGCCAGAAGCACCACCAATCCTACATCCTTTGTAAAACGAAGATAACAATGACTGCATAGAGTTATGAGGACTCAGTGACTTGTGGAAAACACTAGAACAATGGCTGGCATTATGTAGGGTCTTCTGCTTTTTTTTTTTTTTTTTTGTTCTACTGGTTACTTGTCACTCCCCACGTTTGATGGCCTTTGGGAAAATTGTGGGTACCAGGATGAAATCAGTCCAGTCAGCTCCAAACAAATTGGAGCTGGGAAGGCATGAAGGAAAAGAACCCATGCTTAGGAATCTGAGATAAGGACTCTCTCAAGGGCTTTCTAAAGTAATCCACAAAAATATTTCCTCTTTAGGAATGTCATCATTTAAATCAGACGCTTTTGAAAGAACACTTGCCCAGTAACAGCATCTTCCCCAATGAACTGACACCAGCGCGGACTGTCAGCCAGTGACTCAGATGAGCTCTTTTCCAAGCAGCTTACATGAACTTCCCATTTCTGCCAATGAAAGTTTCCCCTTCCCCTACCATCTCTGGGTACGTCTGTGGCTTATCATACCTGAGCATCCTGAATCTAATCCTTGTTGCTGAATTCCAGAAACACTCATTATATTGGGAGATTTTTTTTCTGGTATCATTTTCTAGGCTGACCCCATGGGTTCCTTTGCAGAATCCTCTACTCTGAACAGATTGCTCTGTTATCCATCCTATTAATTGTTGCAGTCAGCATGTCTTAATGCCCCAACATTCTCTGAGTGATTGCTGAATAGTGCTAAATGAGTATCTCATAGGATACTCATTTTTATAGAGTACAACTTTGAGTCTTACACATCAATGCTGGGTTAGCAGGGGTGGCTTTTTGTGAATTTCTGAGGATTTTTAAATCCCAGAGCTAGAGAAGTCATCTATGGAAGAAGAATCAAACTAGCCTCCCTCACCCTAAAACCGTAAGAGTAAAAAACAAGCAACCACCAATGAAAATGAAAATAAAAATAGAAGCACATTATTCTAAATGGAAATTCTTTAAAGTACGGCGAATGAATAAAAGGAGAACTGAAGGAGGCACGTACGCTACTAACTTGTGATGTTGCCGACTTCTGGACTTGAAGCCTTAAATGTATCATTTCATTTTCTTGCAAAAGGGAAATAGTTATATCTGACATCATACCACACAGATCTATAAAAGTAAAATATAATAATATAGGAGAAAATACTTCAGAAATGCAGAGGTCTCTATAGATATAATTTTTATTAACCATTTTCAGCACCATCTTCCAGAGCTCCGGCAGTGCTCTCGGAGGCCACGCTCGTCTTATTTCTGCCTTCCAGGGATGCTGTGAGTTTTGAATAGGATAATCAATATGTAAAACCCATAAAAAATATCCAACATGTAGTCACCACTAAGTGCAGTCTTGCTATTAATATTATTGTGATTTATAAATACACAAAGACGTAATTCTTACGCTAAATCATAGATAGGCTCTTGTTAGTCTATTTAGTCAGATTTGCATCACTAGTGCTCTGGATATGGTACAGACTTAATACATAATTGTTGAATTAATTGACGAGTTACTATCAAGAATCACATTAAAACAACGAACCATAACATAAAAAAAAAAATGAAGTATCACAAGCAAACAACAGAGAAGGTAAACATTTGGAAGCCACTTGCTGCTGAAAAGCTAAAACTAATGCAGAAATAAATTATTATGTACTTTTGGTCACGTGATGGGGTTTTTTCAAGAAATCCACCTCTCTCTTGCAGGCCCTTTGCAGGTCTCTGCAGTCAGTGCATGGCGTGACGGCACGCGTAAAGAGCCTGCTGCAATAAAATTACAAGGGCTTCTGCCTATAAAATTTTATATACTGCAGACTTCGAATCTGCATTACTTTGCAGAAGCAGTCCATTTTTTTTCATAACTTGGTGGTTGTTAAGAAAAAAATTAGTAAGTTCTTGAACTTGCCACTGTGAAAAAATAAATCTATAGAACAAAGTCTTAAACGCAAATCATTATAATGGAATAAAAGTGCTATAAATTAAGGATTTCTGCAGTATAAAAAGCCTCGTGGCCCTGGGATCTTGTTGTATGCTAATGATGCTGCTGAAGCTTTCCACTAACCTGCAGAAGCGGTGCCGGGTTTTTAAAATATGCGTATGAGGTTTGACTACACTTCTAGAAACTCAAACTCATCATCAACTGAAGAGTTATTTAAATGTCTATCTCCTACTCAATGCTTTTCACTTTTAAAATAATCCATTTTAAAAAACACTAGCAGAACAAGTTTTTGCTACATAAAAGTATGTTTTAAAATATTGCACAACAATAAATTGATACTAAGTCACCATCAATGTGAGGCACCAGTGTGCTTATTGAGTTCTAAAGTCATCGATGTTTTATTGACCATTGTTCAGAGAGGGGAAAAAATACATTTTTGTTTCTTTAATTATCTCCTCTATGTAGTTTAGCTCAGAGACCAAAATACTACCAGTGGGGAGTGAGGTGAAGAAAGAGCCTTCACGTGTTCAGAGGAGCCATTTTTTTACAACAGGCGTCAGAGATCCTGTTTGCTACTACGAGCTTAAGTGTCCTTCTGATCTAAAGGACAAATCCTGACCAGCAATGGAAAACCTTCTACTAAGTGAGCAGTTGTGAGGATTTTGAATTCTGTAATATGGAGCTCCTGGTGAAGTTTACAGCATTTATTTTTACTTGGTACCTGACCTTGATATTTGGGGGCGTACTTATCAATACATAATGTCATGCTGATGTGATTACCTTTGCAATGAGAATATCTTAATCATGTGTGTGTGGGTTTGTTTTGTAGCGAGTATTCATACAGTAACCTAAAAAAAGGAAACTTCAAACACCACATTAAAAATCTAGATTCCATTTCTTAAAAATAGAATTCCTTACTTATTCAAAATGGGATTTTTTATTGCTCAGATTTATTTCTCAGAAATGGGATGAATTGGGATTTAGGCATAAATGTTTGTGTATAAACATTTTCCTAGTGATTTTCACGTGTCATCTGTTGCCTTTTCTCAAAAGCCAATTATCAATCTCATAACTTTTTAGTTAGAAAAATTCACATTTGGATAAGATTGTTTCCCAAATAAACCAAACGGTTTCCAAATCCTGTTTTTCCCCATTTCTACTGTCCAAACTTGAATTTCCCTTATCGGTCTCTGATAACCAGATTTCCAAACACACTCCTGCTGATGTGCTTCCCCACACTCTCACAGCCTTTTACTTTCAATATGTTTGTGGGAACTCATACTTTCTTATTTCTATTATTGTCTGGGTGCATTTGCCTATGTCCCACAAAAAAGGTACATACTGTAGACATATTTTTGAATAAATTACATCACTGGGCACACATCATAAAAATATTCAAACCTACTGGTTTCCTTATTCTTCAACTGATTTTTGAATGCAGTTTCTACAAACGAACATAATTACTAGTTATCCATCTTGTGATATTTTCATAAATGAAGATGCTAAAACATAGGCTAAAAAATGCTACACAAAAATGTTACAAAGAAGTGTGGTATCTAGAGATGGATAGTTCTTTTGTCCAGCAACACAAAAGAATCATTGCAACGCATACCTAAAAAATACCTATTCCCAAATGGTGGCCACGTGAATCTACCTCTCTCTACACAGTCTTTCACTAGAACCATAAATTCAGCAAAGAAGGTCAAAAGAGCCCATGTAATCTACAATGTCTGCCTTCCTAAGAGAGAAGTACCAGAAAACTCCAGTCACTTATTTATTTATTTTTTTTCTGTAGAGACAGAGTCTCACTTTATCGCCCTTGGTAGAGTGCCGTGGCGTCACACAGCTCACAGCAACCTCCAACTCCTGGGCTTAGGCGATTCTCTTGCCTCAGCCTCCCGAGTAGCTGGGACTACAGGCGCCGCCACAATGCCCGGCTAGTTTTCTGTTTTGCAGTTTGGCTGAGGCTGGGTTTGAATCCGCCACCTTCAGTATATGGGGTCTGTGCCCTTCTTGATGAGCCAAAGGCGCCACCCTCCAGTCACCTATTAACAGAGAATTACACACAAAATCCCTTTAGTGCTTTGATCAGATTCCAGTGGTCACTGCCAGTGTCGGCAGTGGGGAGGGAAGTTCAAGAGAATCCACAAAACAGAGCAGAGAGGATAAAAGATTAACAGTAGAGAGAAAATGATCCCTAGAATGATAGTCTAACAGGAAAACATACATTAATGTTCTGGGGCATGGTGGCTCATAGCACCAACTACACTAGATAAATTATACATACATAAATAACCAGGTCCCCAAATGAGAAGAATACAAGTAAAATGTGAATAAAGGAACTCAAGGAAAGGATGGAAATAACCAATAGAAAGAAACTGAAATATGTAACCATTTTTTGTCTGTGTGCCATTCCAATCAATTTTCTTTTTTTTTTGAGGCAGAGTCTCACTAAGTTGCCCTCAATTTAGTGAGATAGAGTGCTGTGGCGTCATAGCTCACAGCAACCTCACACTCTAGGGATTAAGCAATTCTCTTGCCTCAGCCTCCCAAGTAGCTGGGACTACAGGCACCCACCACAATGCCTGGCTATTTTTATTTTCATTTTGTTGTTGTTGTTGTTGTAATTGTTGTTTGGCAGGCCCTGGCTGGGGTCAAACCTGCCAGCCTCGGTGTATGTGGCCGGCGCCCTGCCCACAGAGCACGGGTGCCACCCACAACCAATGTCTTTGTTATTATTATTTCTTTTTTACTCTCTTAACACACACACATATATATGTGCACATATATACACATATACGCATATTGCTAGAAATGATTGAACTTAGTGAGAAGCGCATGTGGAAACCTGAAACAGCCTGAGAAATAGGCCTCTTGCACCAAAACAGCTAGTCACGTTGTGAATGAACACAAAGGGAAAGTTCTTAAAGGGAATCAAAAGCGCTACTGCAGCAAACCCACGAATGATAGAAAGGGAACCAGCCTTATTGCTGATGTGGAAAAAGCTTTAGTGGTTTGAATCAAACCAACCACAACATTCCCTTAAGCCAGAGCCTATTCCTGAGCAATGCCCTAACATTGTTAAACTCTATGAAGGCTGACAGGGGTGAGAAAGCTGCGGAAGAAGAGTCTGAAGCAAAGTAGCTATCCTTTCTGAGATTTAGGGAAAATGCTGTGTCTGTAACATAAAAGTGCACAATGACTCTGCAAGCGCTTATGTAAAAGCTACAGCAAGTTATCTGGAAGAACCAGCTAAGATCCCTGATGAAAGTCACTACACTAAACAGTATTTTCAATGTAGAAAAAAAGAAAGGCTATATAGTGGAAGACAAGCCATCTAGGACTTTCACAGCTAGAGAATAAAAGTCAATGCTTGGCTCCAGAGCCTCAGAGGTCAGGCTGACTGTCTTGTTAGGGGATAATTCAGCTGATGACTCCAGGTTGAAGCCAATGTTGATTCACCACTCTGGAAATCCCAGAGCCTCTGAGAATCATGCGAAGTTGTGCACAATCTGTGTTCTCTACATGGATGACAGCACATCAGTTCACCGCACAGTTTACAACTGTTAGGACCTACTGCTCAGAAATAAAAGATTCCTTTCAAAACTTTACTGCTCCTTGGCAATGGCAGTGGTTACCAAAGGCTCTGGTGGAGATGCATTAGGTAATTAATGCTGTTTTCATGCCTGCTAACACAACATCCCTTCTGCGGCCATGAATCCTAGGGTAATTTAGATTTTCAAGTCTCATTATTTAAGAAATATATTTTGCAAGGTGGTAGCTATGATGGATACTGATTTCTTTGGTGTTTCTGGGCAAAGTAAATTGATGAGTTTCTGGGAAGAATTTCACATCCTGGATGCCATTAGGAACATTTGTGATTCACTGATGGTGCATATTGCAAGGGTACATGTCGGATCTATTAAGTAAAGAGTATAAATGTCTAACACAATAATTAAGTTAATGAGGTGAGGGATATATTAACCAGTATGATGTAAGCACTCCAAATTATACATGAAATGAGCACATTGTACCCCATAAATGCATTAATGTACACATGATCTACCTCTTTATGATTTAATTTTAAAAAATGAAAAAAAAATTTTGTGAGAAATGGAGAAGGTCAAAATATCAGCATTAACAAGAATTGGGAAGAAACTGATTCTAGCCCTTCTGAAAAGCTTCAGTTCAGGAAGGAACTGTGGATGGTGTAGAAAGAGCCCAAGAACTAGAATCGAAGTGGAGCGGAAGGTGTGGCTGTTTTGCTGCTTCTCAGGATAAAACTTTAACCCATGAGCAAAGAAAGGAATTTCTTGAGGTGGAATCCACTCCTTGTGAGTATGCTGTGAACATTGTTGAAAGACAGCAAAGGATTTGGAATATTATATAAACTTAGGTGACAAAGCAACAGAGTTTAGGAGAATCGAGTCCAATTTTGAAAACTGTTCTTCTGTGAGTGGAACTATCAAATATCACATGCTATAGATAAATCTTTCGTGCATGAAAGGGTCAATTGATGCAGCCAACTTCATTCCTGTCTTATTTTAGGAAATGTTTATGGCCACCCTAACTTTCAGCACCCACCACTCTGATCAGACAGTAGCCATCAACATCAAGGTCAGACCTTTTATCAGCAAAATGATTACAAAGATCTAAAATAACAA
>CAUYRH010084362.1:0-32152 GCA_963574655.1 Perodicticus potto
TGTCTTCATATAATGATTAAAAGGCCATGAAGGCTATGTTAAATAGTTCAATGAAAATATTTCAGATTGTATATGAAGTCAGAACATTGTGCCCCATGATTGCACCAATGTACACAATTATGATTTAATAAAAATTAAAAAGAAAAGACACAAATTAAAAGAATGCAATCTCCATCTTTTTTTATAGCTGAATATTATTCCATTGCATACATATACCACAGTGTGTTAATCCAGTCATGGGGGGTTGGGCCCATGGGTCGTTTCTACATCTTTGCAATTGTGAACTGAGCTGCTATAAATGTTTGAGTGCAAATATCCTTATGGGGATCTGAAGTTTTTTTCTTTTGGGTAGATACCTAGTAATGGGATTGTGGGTCAAATGGGAGGTCTTTGAGGATTCTTTGTACATCTTTCCAAAAAGGCTGTACTAGTTTGCAATTCCACCAACATGCACCAGTGTACCCACGCCGGTGTCTGCAGCTTTTGGTCTTGTGATTCTCACTGGTGTTAGGTGATATCTTAAAGTGGTCTTGATTTGCATTCTCTGATGATTATGGATGATGAACATATTTTTCACGTTTATTGGCCATTTGTTTGTCTTCTTAGCAAAAGGTTCTGTTCATTTCACTTGCCCATTGATTGATGGGGGTTGTTTGCTCACTTTTTGTTGATTTGCTTGAGCATTTTAAATATCTAGTTACTATCCTTTTGTCTGACTCATAACATGTGAATATCTTCTCCCATTCAGAACGTTATCTATTTGCTTTGTTAATTGTGTACTTAGCTGTGCAGAAACTTTTAACTTGATCAGGTCACATTTATTTATCTTTGTTGTTTCTTCAGTTGCCAAAAGGATCTTTTCCATGAATTCTTTCCCTAGGCCAATATCATTAAGAGTTTTTCCATACTTTTTCTAAGGTTTTTATCATTTCATGTCTTCGATTTAAATTTTTAATCCAGTGTCAGTTAATTTTGTAGATGGTGAGAGGTGCAGGTTGAGTTTCAGTCTTGTGGCTAACCAGTTCTCCTAGCACCATTGATTAGATAGTGATTCTTTCCCCCAGTATGAGCCTTTGTTTGGTTTTTTGAATTTTGATGGCAATAAGGCTGGTTTATCCTCTAGGTTCTTGATTATCTTCTAAGAACATCTTTAAACAAGAGTGTACAACATGAAGTTCATGAGTTATTCCATGTAAACAAAAACACTTGAGTTCTCAACAAAATTTTGTCACTTATTATGTGGCTTTGACAAATCAATTATCTCTTTATAAATATCCATTTTCTCATATATAAAGTCAAGATAAATTTATTGTCTCTTTTCAGCAATTTGGATAGAATTGGAGACCATCCTAAGGGAATTATCCAAAGAATAGAAAAACTGACACAACATGCATTCACTATTAAACTGTCATAGAGGGAAATGTTAATAAAACTTAACAGAAATCACATGAGAGATGAGGAGGAAAGAAGGGGATGGGTGAAAATCTACCTAATGGGTACAATGAAAACTGTGTGGCTGATAGATACACTTAACAGCCATAACTCAAGCATTATAAAAGTGATCCATGTAACCAAAACATATTTGTAACCACATAAAACTTTGAAATAAAATAAATATTAAATGCCTAAAAAATAAAGTAAAATAAAATAAAATAAAATCAAACAAAGGTCCCATAAGGCTTATTATGGCTGCTAAATGCGATAGGCCAAAAACTATTATACTTGTTCTGTGGTTGCACATTAGCAAATTATAAGCAGCCAATAAATAGTATATGTTCATTGTTACAACTAACCTCTACTTTTGTGGGGAAAATATAAGACAAATTGGTAAACTGATGCAAAATCAGATAAAGGAAGAAGAATAAAAGATACGAACAAAATGATTCTAGCCAGAGTTCCTGCCTGAAGAAACTCTGTAGTTTTTTCATTCTATGCCTCCTTCCTGTTCATGCCCCTGTTCTAGCAATACCCGGGAGGACTCTGTTTGAAATTTGTCTTTTAACAAGCCACTATATGCATATTTCTTATTTTTGAAATTATGCAAATAAATCTAATATCACTTCCACTTTTAGAATTCTCATTTGTATATATTGCTTTCATTATAATTTTTGTAAAATTCAGTTCTGAGAAGATTATCTGCTTCTCAAAAATCTGAGTGGATTCTCTGTGTTCCAATGTTTCAAAGATCTTACAGTCTCCCTTTTTTGATCTCCTCTCCGCTCACTATTCTCACACAATCTAAGGTCCAAACATACCACTACACTTGTTTTATGTCTTAAGCCTTTGTACATGTTACTTCTTGATCAATGTGATCATTTTTTGAGGTTTTCAAGGATTCTACTTTTCTAAAACCTTGCCAAATCCAATAAAACAAAATTGTTACTTACCACTTCATGTCACCACTACATCTTTTACAGGGCTTATTTTTTATCATAATCATACCATGAAATTATGAGCTTACTCATTTACAAAGTTATGAACTTCCTGAAAGATCTTTGAAGTAGGGTCAAGAAGGGAGAAATGCCAAAGAAAAATGCCCACAAGTCACTTGATAGCTTCTTGCCATTACTGGTCCTCAATAAATGTCTGATGAATTAAATGTATACCCTCAATTGGTTTTAAGGCTCGTGGATATTCCCCATATCACCATTTTTATCATCATCTCAGATTAGAGATTTAGTAGTCACTTGTTAAATGTTTAGAATAACTTTTAAGTTTTTTAATAGAATTTCCTATTTTAAATAGAACATTTCAAGAAAGATAGACCTTTACTATGGAACAATGAATGTCTAATGAGATGCCCTTCAGCCATATCTGTTATGACCAAATAATTATAACTAACATAAAGTAAATGCCTATCATATTCCAAGCACTTTTTAAGGTCTGTATAATTTAATTCTCACAACAAACCTCCAAAGTAGCTACCATTTCATTCCCATTGAACAGCTGTAGCACACAGAGTTTAACTTGCTTATAGTCACACAGTTAGTTAGCTAAGATTTAAATTTAGAAGGCCCATGGATGAAGTCTGTACTCTTAGCCACTATGATACACTGCCACTAAGGCGAACCAACCTATAGTAGCCTGAATAAGGATAGTTCTGTAAGGCTTAGTAGCCAGTCACCATTATCGTCATACTTTTACTGCCTCAATAACAACAACAAATTTTTCCCCATATTTTATTGATTTTCATCTCCCACATTCTTAAATATGCTTATCCTGGGAAGAAGACTGCCAGAATCTAAGCTATATGCTTTACATATGCAAATTGTCCAATATTCTATCCAGCATTCTTTAAATTATTTGCTTCGATGTTTGTTGCTATCTTTAAAAATTAGCACAGATATGATGATTATATTCATCGCCACCAGCTAAAAAGCAGTGGACTCCTAGAGTGTTGCTTGAGGGATTTTGTAGGTTTTCTTTTTTCCATTAATATTTAAGCTCACGCTAAGGCAGACAAAACTGAATACATAACAAATAACCATGAAGGTTAGTCTTTATGGGTCAAATATAATGACAGCCTCAATTATTAAAATTCACTGCAACTGAAGGCAATGAATTTTACCGTGAAGACATTCCAAGTTCTTCTTCAAACATGCTACTAATCCAGTTTTAATAAACTAAACTTGGAATTGTTTTTAGCAGTAGTATTGAGTTATATTTTAGCTTCTGTTTTCCCCTTAAAATATCTCTACTCTCCTATGCTAATAGCAAATAATCTCTAGGTTAATATATGTTCATTACTATGTGGTAGTATGGAATTAGAAGTATATGTTCTGATATTCTGGAATCCGGTCAAGGTCTCTGACCTTCTGGGGGAAGAGCAAGGACCCTTGAGTCCACTTAAGCCTATTCTACACTAAACTAAGATGTTGCTTGTTTTAAGGTGTCTCAACTATCACAACATCCCGTGAGATTGTGGAGTAAATAATCCTTTTTTCTTAAAGCTGCTAGAATCCTCTAATACGTGATACAGACTCTATTGCCTTTTATCTACTCCAACCATATTCTTTTTTGATTTTCACATATTTCTTCTTTTTTTCATTCAAATAACTCCCACAGGCACTCTGTTATCATCAGATTTACTTGAGACAGACATGTCCTCTTTCCTGAAGGCAAAGGCAGGTTAACATTGTCTTGAAAAGTCCATTATTGGGTGGCCCCTGTGGGTCAAAGGAGTAGGGAGCCAGCCCCATATGCTGGAGGTGGCTGGTTCAAACCCAGCCCCGGCCAAAAGAAAAAAAAGAAAAGTCCATTATCCCAGGCATCTATTCTGCCCTTCTCAATGACTCCTGCTGCCTGTCTCAAATTCTTTCAACTTGGAATCTTTATTTCTTCATGTGGAATGTGTTGCCTTGTATACATCTTTGGACTGCCAAAATAATGGCAGATATTGAGGATGAAAAAGCCTGGCTGCAATATCAGACATTCTTTGGTAATCAGAGAGAAATACTTAATAGTGTATAAAGGAAGGAATTGCTCTAACTCAGGCAATTCCTTAGTCGCTGCTCGATGACTACAAAGGATAAAATGGAGTAGGATTCTGTCCCTCTGCATTCAGGGATGGAGCAAAAACCATGTAGCAAGAACACATTTTTAGGATGTTAAAATTGATTTATTTCCCCATCCCTTATATGCAACCTGATGGTTTCTTGGGCTTTTTATTTGAGTTTGAAATGACTCCACCTGGGGCTGTGTGCTGTTTCAATTCATGTACATTCTTTTAGTTTCTGGTTAGTGATGTTACATGTTAGAATTGTGTCTGGTGGATGAAATTCATCTAATATCAGAAAATGAGACAGAATATGACAATGTGAGATTCAATACTGACACACACACAGATACACACACACACACACAAGTTCTCAGATCTCTGCAGAGAGAGGGAGAGCCGATTCTTGTGCTCTCAAACCCACTTTGTGCTCTGGTAAGTATGCCTTTTGTTTGGGTTACTAAGAAACATGTTGTATCTTCATGTTGCCTGACTCTACAACAAACTCTTGTTTCATACAAAACTAAGAACAGTATAGAATGATGATGATAAGTTTCAATGTGTTTCTGTGTCTATCTACCTATTTATTTACTTAGAAAAAACAAAACCTAACCTTCCTTGCACAGGATATTTATTGCTCTAGGGCACAATCTGTTGCAGAACAGTGAAAACTGTTGCTAAGGCATCTATTGTCTTAGTATGTGCTTGGGCAGCCCTGTGTTCCATCTTGCTTTGTATCTGTGAGTAGCAATACTAACTTCTTTAAAAGTCACAGTGCTGATAAGTAAAATATGTTTGAAGAGGGCAGAAAACAGTATCATTTCTGTTGTTCGTTTCCATGGAATTTTCAACGAATGCTTGAGAAAACATTTTGTTTTAGAAGAGGATACACTCACATAGTTAAGAAAAGGAACAATTAATTCAGCACTCTAATTTTGTTTGTTTATTCATTTTTAGATCTGAGATTTGCTTCTCTGCTTTCATTTTCTTAGGACGATAGTATTCTAGGGGATTTGCATCATCAACACCATCAAGTCTTAATAGACAGTCACTGTGTGCAGAGCATTTAAGAAAAAAGAGAGTAATTTAGAAAACAGAGACCCTGAGTACATACAAAATCTGAATCCTTCAAAGAGGGAAATGCTTGGGAGTGGGTTTCTATCCTCTTTCCACCTTCTTCCTTCATCCCTATAGAATATTAGTAAAACTAGGAGAGCTTGACATTGCCTGAGCCACATTGACCAGTGAGCTGGGCCATCGCATTGAAATTCAGAAATTTCAGTGGCCTGTTGGGAGAAAGGTTAAGGTCTTCCAGACAGTTGCTGAGTTAAGGGTGCTTAGAGTTTGCACGCTCAGCTGTCATCCA
The DNA here is from genome assembly GCA_963574655.1 of Perodicticus potto. Taxonomy (NCBI): domain Eukaryota; kingdom Metazoa; phylum Chordata; class Mammalia; order Primates; family Lorisidae; genus Perodicticus; species Perodicticus potto. Next base: position 5,862 of record CAUYRH010084362.1, read on the forward strand.
GATTCATTCCAAGCTAAAGATTAGGGCATGAAAAGAGGTAGGCAGGAAACTTTATTTTTGTTTCAGGATACCACAAAACCCAAGTTATTTATATTTTTCTTTTTTAATTTTTATTTCAGATTGATATGAGGGTACAAATGTTTGGCTTACATTGTTTTCAATTCTAAGGTAAAGTTAAAGCTTTAGTTGAGCCCTTCCCCCAGTGGGCGTGCTGAACACTCACGTTGTGTACGTTAGGTGAGATGCTGCCAGACACATTTCCTCCCCCCCTCTTCCCTCCACCCCTCTCCTTCTCACTAATCTATACCTGTGTTTTTTTGTGTGTGGGCATGTAGTTTTTTTATATATTGGGTTCATATTAGTATTGAGTACATTGGATATTTGTTTTTCTATTCATGAGATACTTTACTAAGAAGAATGTGTTTTGACTCCATCCAGGTAAACACAAATGATGTAATGTCTCCATCTTTTCTTATGGTTGAATGGTACTCCAAGGTGTATATACACACCACAGTTTGTTAATCCATTCACGGGCTGATGGGCACCTCTGGAGAAAGAAATATTGAGATTCTTAATGAATTAAAAGTGGACTTTCCATTTGATCCTGCAATTCCATTACTAGGTATCTACCCAGAAGAAAAAAACCATTTTACCATAATGACATTTGCACTAGAATGTGTTTTTCTGCTCAATTCACAATTGCACAAATGTGGAATACGTTTTCCTTTTGGCTCAATTTGTCCTCTGAATATAATGCTGCTTTCACTTCTGCATTCATATTAAGGTAAAAATGAGTGTAATAGCTTCCAGAGGTCGTGATTAAAGATAAACTCTCTATATATTGTTCTAAATTTGACACATTAGTTATTGGGGATAAGTTTTGGTTTATGTGAAAAGAGTCAGCAAGGATAAGACTCTCTAAGTTATATATCACATTAAATCTTACAAGGTAAATATTCAAGAAACCAAGAAAAAAACACACAAAAAAACCCTAAGTTGTTGGATTTTAATAGTGTATTATTTAAAATCTAAGACTATATTCCATACAAGAGAAATAGAAGTTTTGATTAAATTTATTATATTATTTTATCCAAATACTGAGGTAATGGAACATTCTGCAAATTGAGTAGAGTCCTCTGGAATCACGGTTTTACTAATTTTCTAGATGAATGAGCATACCTGCCTGCTTAAGAGCCTAAGTTTCCATTGTGTAAGATTGATGATAGGATAAAAGGAGAATATGAACAAGGCGCTAGATACAGGGACATACTGAGTACTTGGTGAGTGTTGTGAGTATAACTGGGTACTTAACTATGTGATAAACACAAATTCTTCTAAGTATCCATACTTGGCAACAATTTGCTTAGCAACATTCTCCTTCTTTAAAGCACCTTTTACATTTAATCTTTTCTATTAAAATGGAATAGGTAAATGAAAAGTTTGAATATGTTTTCACTTATTCGGAAAACAACAAACCAAAGCAGGCCACCTACTCTGTGGCACCCTATGCAGTAAGATACAATCTGCTCATATATTTTATCTTTGTTAACGTTTGAAGGGCAAGGAGTTAATTTTCTACAGGCTGTAAAGTCCGTTTGGGGCCTTTGCACTTCTGGATGAATAATGAATGTTAATGTATGGTGACAATGACCATAGCATTTCACATTTTTACCTTATTGCACTTTACCTATCTCTAAGTCTTTTCTTCCTGAAGTGGGTTTTCTATTATTTTATTCATTATTTTACTCCTGGTAACTTGTGCTTTGTTAAAATACAGCGGATCTCTTCTTGTGGGTTACCATAGCAAATTGCATAAGAATTTACACTATAAATTATTCATTACAGCCAATTTAGTATAATTATTAATTCCAGCATACATTGGTGCCTGATTACATCTCAGTGCTTATTGCTGGATCTGGACCATGTTCTGCTGAAAATAATGATCTGTCATAGCTAATAAGGATCTAACAAGTCCCTCTAAAAGGTGGAAACATTTAATTAATATTAGTTTAATGAAACAATGATGGATCCAATTGTTACAATCTGTCATAAATTCTTTCTAAGGTAATCCAAAATCTAAGTGGTAATGAATTTAAGAGCTGGCACTGATGTGCAAGCAATCAACATGTTTTCCAATTCCACGGCAAATGTGATGTACTCTTCCCTCGGCATCTTTCTGCAAAAGTAAATCAGCTCCACTTTCACCGGGAAGCTTTGCTCCCAACATCACTTCTATTATTTCAAGCTTTCATGCCTTGTGCTCCCAATGAGCCCTTTCCTTGCATTAAAGATGCAATCTGTATTGTATGTGAATGTTCCAAGCTGCCCTATCTCCCACGCGGATCTCATTTTAACCTTGTCTAAGCAGAGCTGAGCAAAGTTTGCAGTTGCATTTTCCTGTGGTATTTTAACCTGCGTAGAATATGGCTGTGGATTCAGTTCAAAAGTCTTATGATTGTAAAACCATGTTAGTCTAAGTATCTATGGAGCATCAGCAAATAGATATGACCTAATTTTGATTTTAATTTGGTGGGCGCTCTTGAAGTATTGCTCACAGGCAAAAAAGATCAATGTTATTAGCTTAGTTTATATATTCTGAGTTATTTTTATCCCTTAATGTTGAGTACCCTCCAGATCAAGAGTGATAGGCAATATTAATTATTATTGAATCTACAGAATAAATTTAGTAGTTTATTTTTTAATCCTAGATAAGGAAATCAATGAAAACGATAACCCTACTTACTGAAGGCCAGCAATGTGCTAGGTGCTTTATATATATTTGTTTGCATACACACAATACTATTTTAAAGTAGATACTACCTTCCTCATTTTTAAAGAGAAAACTGAAACCAGGGGTTCTCATCTAGTAAATTGATGAGTAATCAGGTCTATCTGATCTTAAGTGTATAATTGTTGACTTCAACTCATTTCATTGTAAGGCAGAGGCAGGAGGCAGGGATTGTTTTAACTTAACTGATTAGCTTTTCCATCCCTTCTGTCATAGACCATCGATGAATTTTAATGCAGTGTCTTTGAAACACACATATAGGTGGAATGCCTCAAGGAAGAGATGCAAAACTTACATACTTCCTACCAATTCCATATCAGGTTTTGATTAAATTGGCTGTGTTATTGACTCTGCTTTAGGGGACATAAAGTGATAGACAACAGATACATGTACTGTTGTAATGAATGACATGACAAAACTGTGTACCCATCACATTTCAACTTTCTTACATCCTCTACCAATGTCCTGTGTGTTTTCCTAAGAAAAACTTTCAAAAATTACTTTAAATGAGTTGGAACACATTCTTCTTAGTAAAGTGTCACAAGACTGGAGAAGTAAGAATCCAATTACTCAATTCTATTATGAAGGCAGTAGATGATCTAATACATACCCTCACAAGACAAAAACTCAAATCATTTCAAGGTGGGGGGCAGGGGAATGAGGGAGTGGGGTGGAGGAAGGGGTGGGGCTTACAGTGAATTGCACACCTCTTGGGGGCAGGACATAATTATAAAAGGGACTTTACCTAGCACATGCAATCACCATAACCTAATTCTTTGTACTCTCAATGAATCCCAAACAATAAACAAACAAAAAAAATCACTGTAAGCTAATGTTTTTTGTGTAAATTTCTTTTTTAAAATTTTGGATTAGCATAAGGGTAAATACTATTAGACTACATTGTTTGCACTTGTAAGGTAAAGTCCGGGTTGTAGTTGAAGTGTTCAACCAGGGGTTATACCACATACCCTACAGTGGACCTGGGGCGTGGGAGCTTATTGAGCCCTTTTCTGTCCCTTCCCTTTTCTTGAATTTATTGTGTTTTTCACTCATGTGGGCCTGTAGTTATTCATCTACTAGTTTCAAATTAGTATTGCTTTTCCATTCCTGAGATACTTTACAGAGGAGAATGTTCTTCAACTCCATCCAGGCAAATACGAAAGATATAAAGTCTCCATCTTTTTTATGATTGCATAGTATTCCACACTATACATATACCACAGTTCATTAATCCATTAATGGGTTGATAGGGTCTTGGGTTTTTTCCGCATCCTTACAATTGTGAATTGAACTATAAACATTTGAGTGCAAATGTCCTTCTGACAAAATGATTTTTTTTTCTTCTGGGTAGATACCTAGTAATGGGATTGGGCTATCAAATGGGAGGTCTACTTTTAGCTCTTTTGTAATCCCCTCAACAGTGTTTTTGTGTGAATTTTGTTTAAAGTACTTTCTCTGAGCTTGTTAGGTCTGGAACTTTCTGGTAACTCTTAATTTTGTGTCTTGAAGATTTGAGAAAAGTGGATATCTCATTACCACTTTGAGTGACCACCTCAGCAAATCATGGTGTACAAATTCTATCATCTTTGCCCTGCAGTTCAGTGAACACAGGTTGAAGGTGTTCTGTGCCACATGAGATTTCCTCATGTCTTCACGGCTAAACCTATGGGTACCTTGGAGTTTCTCAAAACTACAGATGTAACTCAAATGTAAGAGAAGAGGTTATGGCTATATTTATATATAACTGTGCTATTTGCTTTTGGGACTTCATTATACCTAATGTAATAGCATGCAATTTTAGAGATCTTTTCTGGAACTACTCAATGTAGTCCTTAAGCATTGCTAAAGCTTGTTAAAGTTTTATTTTTTTCCCTCTCTATTTTCACAAGTTTGTTGAGTTGCTATAAAGCTGACAGAAAAACTCCCAGGAGAAAGAAAGTGAAATATATCTAGTGTGGGAACAAAGACTAGAATACCAGGTAGAATAAGGAAAGAGAAGGCATAGAAGTAGAGTGCAAAGAAAAAACAAGCTAGCTCCACTGACCTAATTCTGTTATACCTCTATATTTATATTAGCCTTTTCACCAAAGTGCAAACTAAGTTATCTGAGTGGTTATTTGCTGATCAAACAATAGCATAATTCTGCTTACTCCTATCCTTTAACAGCAGACAATCAAATAATACAAAAGTAATTATTCTGTCCCTATCAATTTGTTTAACATTGATTTGTTGAATGCTGGAGAAAAGTTTTAGGAAATACCCAGTTGTGGGTATATACACACAAAGATAGATAAGAAGAGGAAAATGATTATTCCTAAGTCAGGTATGGTTCAATTCTCATGAGATGATTACACTGAACAAGTGAAAACAAAGATGATTTAAGGTTCCCTAATATAACATGACTTCCATTTTTCTACACCTTAAAAATGCTGTTCATTTTGGAAGATAACTTTGAAGATGCAGGAAATGTATCTCACCTTTTCTTCTGAATAGGAACTTATCCTATGCATTCATCAGAAAAGGAAGGAGGTGTAAGACTTGAGGGGAAGGTGATAATACGTTGACAAATTATTATGTATTTTTCTCTTTTGCAATATTGCACATAGAACTCATAGTCAGATAAAGACAGCCTTCTACCTTAGGAGAAAGATTCAAATGTCACAGCAGAAATGGAAAGAGTAATATCTAGTCTTCATTTTCTGACAGTCAATGTAGGATTTGATAATAGTTTGGATTCTAAACAATAGTTTTTTTTTTTTTTCTCATAGCACATGAAGCAGAACTTAGGAAAAAGACAAAGAAGTAAATGAAACAAGTTGAACCCTTGAACAATTACATCCTTGTTCTCTTTCCTAAACAAGGTCATAAACTTCCTCACAATACAAAATTAATTTTTTAGAAATTTTAAAATTCGTTTGTGTCTTGTAAGCAAATGGTAGCACTTTGAGTAGCCACCTTGGAAAATTGCTGAGAATAGCAATGGTTTGAGGGCAGAGGGTCTGGATCAGTGGTTCTCAACCTTCCTAATGCTATGACCCTTTAATACAGTTCCTCATGCTGTGGTGACCCCAAACCATAAAATAATTTTACGAAAAATATTTGCATGAAATAATTTTATGGTTGGGGGTCACCACAACATGAGGAACTCTATAAAAGGGTTGTGGCATTAGGAAGGTTGAGAACCACTAGTCTAGATAATGAGGCTAATTCCCTCCTGGAACAAGAGAAGGTATATTATGAAACACAGATATGAAGGGCACTTGCCTTCCCCCAGCTTGAACACTAAAAGATAACTGTGCTGAGTAGCCCAGCACTGGCAGTGGATGGTTCAATTTAGTTAAGAGCAAGGAATTGCACTGCCAAGGATGAAGAGTTCAAATGTAAAATGCCAAGGTTTCTGCCACTTCTTGTGTGGGTGATGAGAATGTCTGCTGTGGGGAATTCTGTGGCAAAGGTGGGGAGATGAGGAGATGGTGCCATGCAAAGCCTGGGGTAGACTCTTTTATGACAGAAGACAAGATGGAAAACAAGGCAGAAATGTCTAGTACTGGCAAATGCAAAAGGCCAAGGGGGACTAAACAATGAATTCTTTTTTTTTTTTTTCATTTCAAAATATTATGGAGGTACAAATGTTTTTTCTTACATGTATCAATTTTTTCATGCTTGAGTCAGGGTGATAAGAGTGCCCATCACCCAGATAATGCTCATTGTACCCATTAAGAAGATTGTCAACCATACCCTCGTCCTCCTCCCCTTTACTTGGTATCATTGAATTATAGTTCCATTTTTAATCCTAAATGAAGTATTGAAACAGTGAATTCTATAAACACACGCAGGAAGAAGGCACTGAAATGAACCAGTTATCCTTGAAAGGTTACCTCTTGTGCACATTAGGAAGAAGCCTCTTTCCCCGAGATCTACAGTCCATGCAAATTCTCCCTCCTGTATCTAGACCACATCATGGAGAGAAACCAGGAAAAATGTGATGGAAATTAAACAATCATCCCAGAAGACAGAAGGATTATTTAATTATAAATTATTTGATAAAAATACATTATTTCATCAGATTTAAAAATATAGGATATGATAAAAAGCCAATAGACAAAATATACAAATAAATACTAAGATTTTTAGCAAATCAATTTTGTATTATAGGGAAAGAGTTAAACTATTACTTGAGAAAAAGATCATAGTGTCCAGGTGTATCTTAATGTGTGTAGTTCTATGGACTCTTTTCCTAAGAGCAAATTTTAAATAAATAAAATAAAATAAAAATTAACACAGGCGAAAGAGCAAAAGACAACTAACCAAAGATGTCAACACTTACTTTTCTTCTTGAAAACTCTCTCTGTACTACTATCAATATACAGGTAATATACTAACAGAAATTTTGAGAAGATATATGAATAATAATTTATGAGAATAATTGATAAAAGGAGGTATTTTCCTGACAAAGACTAAGATCAAATCTTAATAGTCACTAGACAAAATGTTCTAAAAATATCTTTGCTTTCTGCTAATCAGGGAAACACAATGAACAAAGCATCGAGCTGTTGAATGGTGATGTCATGAAAGTTATTGAAGCAACCAGGTGGACACGGGTTATAGATCACTGGCATAGGTGTGGTGATGTACAGGGTGCTAAATGCAACTCCTTTTTTAAGGCTTCTATCTGACAGTTGAAAATGAATTCTTTTTTTTTTTTAAGTACAAATCCATTAGATTTTAAAACTGCTCAAGTATTGAGTGATATATTAATAACAATTAAATAGTTTAAAATACACATTGTTTTCAATGACTAATAGCATTTTAAAAATAAGAATACATAAAAAGTGTTATCAACACGTGTGCCTGTGAAATATAACCTCCATATAATAAAATTTATATCACTGAATTTTGTTTCCTAACAGATAATTTTACAGGTTTTTTTTTTTTTTTTTTTTTTGCAGTTTTTGGCCAGGGCTAGGTTTGAACCCACCACCTCCGGCATGTGGGGCTGGAGCCCTACTCCTTTGAGCCACAGGCGCCGCCCCAATAATTTTAGTTTTTAATCTCTTATATTGCAAAATATTTTATATTCATCACTACACATTTTTTAAAGTGTGGATAGATTGCTTTTGTTTTAAAAAGACATGTCACTTACCAAATTGTGCCCAATACATCATTCTGTCTTGGTGTGTTTTAAAAATTACAGGGCAATATTATTTTCCACCAGGATCTATTTTGTTTTTCCTTTACTCTGCAGTTAGAATGGGAGTCTGAGACTTGAATGGGTTGAGTTTGATTGCAGGCTGATGAGATTTAGTCAACCACTGGTTGGTTCATCCAGTTTCCTAGAGTTACCAGTGTCAAGAAATGTTCAACTTAGCTCTTTAGTGTTTTGCCACACATAGCTTTACAGTTTGGCAAATGAGCTGAGGAACTTTAATCAGCATGACATTTAAGACCTCTGCAGTGTACAATTTGTCTCTTCAGACCTCTGAACTTCCCAACAACAATAGCTGGAAGCATCCCTTTTGCTGAAGACAAGAACAGATTCTCAACCTTTAATTGTTCTCAGGTTGTCAAATATTCCCAGGTCCTGAAAGTTGCTCTGTACTAGCAGGAACAAGGCAAAGAAAATTGCTCTTTTTAACCTCACACGATCTTAGAAGATTTGAATTTATTGATAATCTTTTGGCTTCCTATGGTTTTGATTTCCAAGAAAGGGTGAGGAGGTGAGTTGGAGTGATGTTGTATAGTCTTATATGCTCTCCCATATTACCTTAGTTTGAAAAGTCTGAATTGTAAATGAAGAGATTAGGTCTCATAGCATTCTTACTATTCTCTTCTTTTCTGTAAATTATATGCTTGGACCCAGAAAATTGAAGATTCTGGAGGACGGGTTTTTGGGGCCAAACAAATAAATATCTATTTGTAGTGGTACTAAAGCTTCTCACAGCAACTGGGTTATTAAAAAGGGTAAAATATAGCTCATGTACTCAATTAGCATTATCAAACCTAACATTGACGTGTCATAAACATACTATAAAAGTTTTATATATTTCTGTGACTAAGTTAAACATACCCGTTGTCCATTTTCCCTTACCAGTTGCCTACACTTATTCACACACTATAAGCTAGTTTAGCTGTTTTGGGCTATGCAAGCATTGTACATATGTTTTCCATATTTTTATACTTGAATCATTGGCATTAATAATTCTCTGCCTCTTGCTAGTTCTCTTGAGAAGGGGTAAAAATAAAAAGAGTCTTTGTGTGAAGCATGTAGCACTTTTTCTAGGATTAATTTCCTAACTTCATTGTCCAACCTCATAGCTTCACCCTTGAGAAGATTATAGACTGTTTTGGGTAGCAGATGAGATTACAAAATCTGACAACATTCATTTAAGACAGATTCTAAGTATCCAGAGTCATGGAAAAGCCAAAAATTGTTCAGGGGAAGAAATGGTTCGTGGTTAGGCTGAATTACCCTGGTTAAAGGATTAAGAGATTTTGCCTAACTGAGCTTCAGGGAGTCCCTGTGAAGTGCGGAAACTGTATGAGATTATTTAAATAATAGTCATTCAATGATGACTTACTGAATGCTCACTTGAGGTCAGGCATTTCATTAGGTTCTTCATTTCTCCTACTTCTACAATTTGGTAATACTATGGATTCAGGGGAGTGAGTAATATCCATAGGCTTAAACCTGTCAGCTAAGTAATGTTTCTTAAAGGAAGGGGAAAAGGAAAATGGAGGCTGGGATTTGAATAATGGATAGATATGATGGGGCACAATGAGGTTGTGGCCGTGGAAGATACTTCTCCGGTACAGTGTGAAAAATGAACCTCTGAAAGGAGATGAAATTACACCTTTAAAACAAAACTTTGGTGGCACACATAGCCTGAGCCAATAGGTCCCTGGAGAGGGGCGTGGTCTTGGGTGACACGTGTGTACATGTCCTTTGCAAGTCAAATATACATTAAAGTGATATTGTGCCTTTTACTACTATTTTAAATGGCCTGAATTCAAATATAAATGCATATATATGTACATATTTTTTATAGCAACAAGTTAGTTGAATATTTGAACCATCCAAACCATCTATGATGTGAAAAGATAGCCAGTAATAAGAGTTCTGATAACTTTGTTCCATTTTTAGACTTTGGTATTGGCATGTGTGAAAGAATCAGGTTTTTTATTGGAAATGTTTGCACAAATTTGGGTAAAGTCTTACCATTCAAATAAAATAAGTACTTGGTCTCAAGATATATTAAAACATCACTTTTATGGTGATTTAGCTAAAGAAAAGAAATTAACCATTTCTTCTGGGTCTTATCCAAAGAGTTCCTTTCTGTGGCTATTTATTTGGTAAATAGAGAATTCTCCATCATTTATCCATCTCATGTATTAGCTCCCTAACCATCATCTTATTACCTACAATTAACTAACATTTATGTGCATTTTTATGTTTTGGGCTATTCCTCATATAGGATTTTTGTAACAATCATCAGAGCATTCTGGAAGGACCTTACGCTAAGAAGGCAGAATAGAAAGAAAAAAAAGTGTATCCTTTATAGCAGAGGGAAAATGGCACTTGTTACATTACTTCTCTTATGCTCCAAAACCAATATTTTAGTCATATGAAGTTTGTTGCTAGAAAAAGAAGGAAAAATAGCCATAATGCAATAGCATTTACAATCAAGTTTCAAATAACTGTCAAAAGTTTCCTTTAAATGCTAATAAATAAGTTAGTTATTCTTTTCTCATATCAAGGGACTGTGCTCTATGACACACAGTAAATGCTCCGTCAAAGAAAGTTCACATACCTTTAGGATATGCCTGCCTGTAAGCAAAATGGGAAAAGGAGGAATAAGAGATGAAACCTTTGCTGAAGCTATCATTCGCTTGAAGCCTCTTTGTGTCCTGGGCTCTGAGAATTCTATCCACAGAGTGGAGTGAAAACACAGCCCACCGAGCTCTGGAGAATAAGCCTCAGGGAACTTCTCAGCCTGTGGCGTTAGGGACGCATTGAGGTAGCCCCAGTGCCATTTCTACAGCTCTGCAATGTACACGTTCTGGCTGGTAGAAACAAAACAAGCGCACTCCAGCTACTGTCAATCCTGCCATCGTGGTCTACACACTTTCTGATCTTTAATTATCCTTTGTTCCTCTCCTCTTCTCTCACTCTGAAGTGCTTCTAATTAGACCCATCTCAGAGTCAACATTCTTAATGACACGCTTGAAAAACAAGTGATCAGACTAATTCACACGTAGAAGAGGCATGTATCTTGAGAGAGAGGGGCAGTGAATTGTTATAAATTGAACACTTCCTATGTAACTGTAATTCAGATCAAGCAACAAGACGAAGACCCCAGAAGTTTGCTGCATAGCCCCTTCATTATTAACACCAAGGGTATCCCAATCTTCTATTTTAACACATGGAATTACTCAGTCTGTTTTTGTCTAATATGGAATTTTACACTCTGTGCTCTCTTGCACCTGACTTTTTTTTGCTCAACATTCTGCCGGTATGTCCATCCACATTGATGCATATAATTGTATGATTTATGAATTCTGTTGCTATATTTCATTATGTAGATATGCTACCATTTACTTAAGTTTTTAACTCTTGGTAGGTACTTAGGAATTTTGAAGTGGCAATTTTTAAAGGGCTACAAAGAAACCCCTCTTCACAAATATACTTTTCTTCATAATTCTTCATGTGGACTGAAAATCCTTATTAATTTATTTTCTCTTTAGCTAAATGTATTAACTGTACTCTCATTAATAGGCTTAGTACACAAGAGCTGGCTTTCTATGAGTCGGCTTCCACACCATTTCTAGCTATCCTGTTTGGATACTTCCTCCTTTTTTTATAATTTTATTAAATCATAATTGTGCACATTAGTGCAATCATGGGGCACAATGTCTGACTTCACACACAATCTGAAATGTTTTGGTCAAACTGTTACACATAGCCTTCATGGCATAATCACTATATGAAGACATTGATATTCTACATCTAATAAGCTTCACCAGTACCCTTCCAAGATGCACCGTAGGTGTGATACCACCAATCGCCCTCCCTCCACCCATCCTCCACCCCTCCCCTCCCCTCCCTTGCCCTCATACTTCCTCTTTCTGTTTCTGCTAAGGCCATACTGAACTACTTTCCTGACTTTTTCTCCATATGTTTAATTTTGGATGGTTTCTATTGCTAGTATTTCCAACTCACTATTTCCATTTTTCTCTAGTGTTTAATTTGTCATTTTTCTCATCTATTGTATTTTTATCTAGGATAGCATATTTTTTCTCTCTGGAAGTTCAGTTTGGCTTTTTAAAAATATCTTTCATTCCTTTTCTCATCATACTTATACTGTCCCGTACCTCCTAAAACATAAGGCAAACATTTATAGCAGCTCTTAAAAAATCTTCATTGGATTAATTATGATCTGTGTTATTTCTATTTCTATTAACTGGGTTATCTTCCGCTAAGGGGTCACATTTTTTTTTTTTTTGCTTCTGTTTTTTTTAAATGCTTGTTAATTTCTGACCATAAGCTAGATGCTATGAATTTTATAATGCTGGGTACTGGATTTTTCTTTTATTTCTAATATTTAGGGTTTTGTTATGGGAAGCAGCTAAGTATGAGCCTTTTGAGGTGTGGTAGGCTTTGTTAAAAGATGGCAAGCCAGCCTTATTCAGCCCTTCTACCAAGGTCATCTCTCCTGAAGACTGTACATAATCCCTCATGTCTTAGGGGGTCTCCCTGCTGTGGCTGGTGAATGCACTGTTCCCGCTCCTGTATGAATTCTAGTGATAGTTTCACCTGTTCATGTCTTTGAGTGATTCTTTCTCCAGCCTCAGCAGTTTTCTCTTGTATATGTGCAATTAAGTATTTACTCAGTTGAAGATTTGGGGAGCCCTGTAAAGGTCTCCTGAGTTCTATTTGTCATTGTTTACATCTTTACAATATCTATTTTACAAAAGTCTAGTCACTTTGGCCTCCAAGAAACTTCATATTTTGCCTCTCTGCTCAGAGAGACTGCTGGTCAGTTTGACTTGCCCGTCCAGGTGTTGTGACCTGGAAACTCTCTCCAGGCAGTGAGCTGGGACATGTGGAGAGCTGACCTCACCTCACTTGCTTCTTTTCTGTCATGGTCATTGCTCTGTCTATTGTCTAATGACGAAAAAGTGTTGCTTAATATACTTTTTCAGTTTTTAATTGTTTCAGGGGATTGAGTAAATCCTTGTCATCGCCCCACGGCTAGAAGCAGAAGTTGCTACTCCAACCGACTTTCATTTGCCTGCAGATTTCAAGGGCTGACACACACTGTTCTTTTTGTCCATCTCTCCTCCTTCGTTTTTCTCAACTCATCTAACTTCTATTCATTTACCAGTAGCCACAGGTCAGGTATTCTTCTAAGCAGCGATGTGTATTGTTTCATTTAATCTTCATGACAATCCTGTTTGTTTAGTGCTGCTGCTTTACAGAGACTAAATGAGGTTCACAGACACTGAGCAACTTGGAGGTCACCAGATGAGGTGGCATGCTTGAATTTAGATTCTGGTGGCCTGCCTTTAAACTTTGAGCTCTTAACCACCATGATTTCTCTCTTAGAGATCAGTTTTTCTGGAGCGATTTTACTGAACTCCAAATTCTGTGGTAGGTCCTCTTTGTATTTGTTTCTGTAACACCTACACTTTCCCCAAATTAAATTTGTCATTCCATATTAAAACTATTTATTTACTCATTTGCATTCTCCGTTTGACTGTAACTCTGGGAGGATGGAGATTATTATCCTGGTAATCATCACATCCAGAGGGTCTGGAACAAGAAAGGCAATCAATACATGATTACTAAAGAAATGAATAAAGGGGTCATATCTTGATGAGAGAATAAGACATTTTTATAATGTTTTTGTTAGCAAATGGATTCAGTTTTCTTTTTAATTTAGCTGACTAAATATTATTTCCTATATTGTCAAGAGAAGGAGTCACAAGGTCTGGATCTTGAGGCTTTGTCCTTTGAAGGTGAGGCTGCCTGTATACCATAGGAGAGGTTCTAAACCCCAAGAGGAATGAAAATAGAGAGGAGCTTGAGGAGAGGAGAGACAGGAGCAAAAGGGAGTAAGAGTTGTGGCATAGACAATATTTTGCCTAGGGCTGGCCTGCTTACTAAAAAAAAGAGCTGTTCATAGATCCTCTTCAAAATCCATGATCTCTTAAGGCTGGGAGTCATTTTGCTTATTGAGCACAGGTGCATGCTATTCTACTAGTCTACGTAAATTACTTAATCAATACAGTTGCATTTTGGTGATGGAGAAAATTGTTATTCTTTCGGTAATGTTTGATGTTCTTTCCTATGATTTGACTGTGTTCAAAGAGGTAATGGTGTGTCATAATTTTATTATCCTGTTTAGATAATGGCTGTCAATTATCATTGTCTTTTCTCTTTTCACTTAGACTATACCAGCATGAGGCAGATCACTATTACTCTTACTTTTTCTGATCTAAATACCCTTTGTATGTGTAGTTCTCTCATTAGTTTGTGAAGATCATTATTATATATTATTCTATCTGATCAAAGCAGCAATAATACAGTGAGAGTATTTTGAGCAGTTATTACTACCTTTATATTGCTAAGCCTCAACTGTCTCTCTGTATAAAATGACCGTATCATCTGTAGATATTGTAACTTCATACTGGTTTGCATATTGTGATCCATGACAGCTTAAGATTTTACAGAGGAACCACAGAAGCAAAGATGGAGGAAAGGAAAGGGGAGACCAAGCAGGGCTCCAGGACCCTCACCTTTACACCAGCTAGAAATGCTTTGCTTCTTCTCTTTTATCTGTGAAGGGGGATTTGCATTAAATCATCCTCGCTCCCTCCCTTGGTACTGTTATAATGAACTGACCTGAAAAATAAGTGCATTAAGTGTCCATACAACATAAAGACACTAATTAGTTCACTTGGGGATCAAATCCATGATAACAGACTTATTCATGCTTTTCTCTATCCCCAAAACTATTCAGATAAAAGCAAAGCGAGAAAATAAATCTATCATATATATGACACTCCTCAAGAACAAACACTTTAAGTTTCAAATATGATCTGGTTGATTCTGTCAGAGGGAAATGATTCTATCACTAGTTAAGAATAAGTAATAGTTGAGTCTAGAGTATCAGCAAATATTTCACACAAAAGAAATACAAATAGCCAATACACATTAAAAAGGTTTAGCCTTCCTTATAATAAAAATTATAATGATAAACTACTTTCAGACTTTCAAATTTAAAAATGCATTAAAAATTGTTATATACAATGACGATAAAATCCTTTCCATGTACAGTTGGTGGTAGTACATGTTAGTAAATTATTTCTGGAGAACAAGTTGGCATTATGCAAGAGTCTTAACATATATTCATACACTTTGACCAGTAAATTCTATATCCAGGAACATACAAATGATATAACTACATATGTGGCAAAGTTATGTATACTCAAGTTTTAATTTTAATTTTTTTCTTTTGTTGACACATATTTTACATACTTATAGATGTAGAATAGATGTGGATAGACGTGGAATTTTTTATCTAGAATGTGTAATATTCATGTCAGAGTATTTGGGAGTATTCATAACCTTAAGAATTTATCATTTCTATGTGTTGGTTACATTTCACCTACTTTGAAATATAAACCATATTGTTACTAAAGTTACCCTCATCTGCTTTCAACCATTAGAACTTATTTCTTTTTTCTAATTAAAAGTTTTCACTAATTCACTAACTTATTATTTCTTCTCCTCCCACCCCCCACCCACTTATACCCCTTACACTCCCCTTGAACTCTGGTGTCTATTACTCTATTCTCTATTATCAGAAAATTAAGGTTTTTTGTTTGTTTGTTTTATTCCTTTAGCTCCCACATATAAATGAGAACATGCAGTATTTGACTTTCTGAGCCTGGGTTATTTCAGTTAACATAATGACCTCTAGTTCCATCTATGTTGCTATAAATGATCACGTAATTTCACTTTTTAATGACCAGTTGTCATTCTATTATGGATACAATCCACACTTTCTTTATCCATTCATCTCTTGATGGATGCTTAGATGGATCCCAAATCTTTGCTCTTGTCTGTGAATATTGGCTGCAGTAAATATATGAATGCAGATATCCCCTTAATATACTTATTCCTTTTCTTTTGGATAGATATCCAGACATAGGATTGCTAGATTTTGTGGTAGTTCTATTTTTAGTTTTTTTGAGAAGTCTCTATACTGTACTCCATAGTTGCCATACTAATTT
Organism: Perodicticus potto; assembly: GCA_963574655.1. Classification (NCBI taxonomy): domain Eukaryota; kingdom Metazoa; phylum Chordata; class Mammalia; order Primates; family Lorisidae; genus Perodicticus; species Perodicticus potto. Next base: position 21,946 of record CAUYRH010084362.1, read on the forward strand.
ACATTCTCACCAATAGTACATAAGACTTAATTCCCTTTCTCAAAATCCTCACAAGAATCTGTTATGTTTTTGTCTTTTTAATAGTAGCCATCTAACTGGGGTAATTGGATATCTTATTGTGGTTTGGTTTGCAGTTGCCTGATGATTAGTGATGTTGAGCATTGTTTCAAATACCTTTGGCCATTTGAATGTCTTCTTATGAAAGTTATCTATTCATGCTCTTTTGCCTACTTATGAATTTTTTTTTTTTTTTTTTGTAGAGACAGAGTCTTCACTTTATCACCCTTGATAGAGTGCTGTGGAGTCACAGCTCACAGCAACCTCCAACTCCTGGGCTTAGGTGATTCTCTGACCCCAGCCTCCCGAGTAGCTGGGACTACAGGCACCCACCACAACGCCCGGCTATTTTTTGATGCAGTTTGGCTGGGGCAGAGTTTGAACCCGCCACCCTCAGTATATGGGGCTGGCGCCCTACTCACTGAGCCACAGGCGCCGCCCCTTATGAATGTTTTTTAAAAAAATAATTAAGTTGTTTGAATTCCTTATATATTCCAGATATTGGTTTCTTGTTAGATTAATATTTGTTTCCTTTGCTGTGTAGAAGCTTTTCTAAAAAGCTAAATGAATAGTTTAATATATTCATTTGTTTGAAAAAGTAGACAAATGAATATATTAAACTATTCATCATTGTGTATTATCTTCTGATTGCTGCTGAATTCAATTTGCTAATATTTTTGTTGAGGATTTCTAAGTTTACGTTCATCAGGGATATTAGTCTATAGTTTTCTGGGTTTTGCTGTGTTCTTGTCTGCTTTTAGTATCATGGTAATTCTGGTCTCATGGAATGAGTTAAAAAGAATTACTTCCTTTTCAATTTTTGGTATAGTTTAAGGAGGTACTCTTCACCTGGTGGGTAGAATTCAGTGATGAATCCATCAATTCTGGGCTTTTCTTTGTTGGGAGACTTCTTATTACTGGTTCAATGTTGCCACTTATTATTGGTCTTTTTAGGTTTTTTATTTCTTCCTATTTCAATATTGGTAGGTTATGTGTTTCCAGAAATTTATCCATTTCCTCTTCGTTTTCCTAGGTTTCCTAAGTTTGTTAGCCAGTGGTTGTTCATAATAAATTCGGAAGAATTTTTGTAGTTCTGAAGTATCAGTTGTAACATCTTTTTCATTTCTGATTGTATTTGGGTCTTCTTTCTTCCTTTATTGTTTAGTGTAGCTAGTAGTTTTATGAATTTTGTTTTTTCTTTTCAGAAAATCAGCTTTTCCTTTCACTGATTCTTATAAAAGTCTCTATTTTGTTTAGTTCTTCTCTGTTTTTTTTTTTTTTTCCTTTCTTCCTATAATTCAGGGCTTGGTTTGTTCTTGCTTTTCTAGTTCATTGAGGTATATCATTAGATTGCTTAATTGAAATATTTCTACATTGTTGACGTGGCATTTGTTGATATAGACGTTCCTCTTAGCACTGTTTTTTACTGATTCCCACAAGTTAAGGTATGTTATGTTTCCACTTTCATTTGTTTCAAGAAGTATTTTGATTTCCATCTTAATTTCTTAATTAATCCAGTGGTTATTCTAAAGTATGTTGTTTAAATGTCATGTGTTTGTATAGTTTCTACTGTATTTCATAGTAATTATATCTAGTTTTATTCCATTGTGGTGTGAGATGATGATTGGTGATAGCTGCAACAGATTGAGCAGACCAGTCTACAGGCCTACAGGTGGTGTGTGGAGGTAGGTATCAGTTGTGATGCTAGGGGCCCACCCTAGTCTCCCAGCAGGAGTGTTTAGGTACAAACAGTGGTAGACTGAGCTGGGAAAATTCCTACCCCTTGAACTTTGTGCTCTCTTAGCACAAGGGGAGTAGTTAGACCATATGGACTTGTCCTGGGGCTCCCTGATACTGTGATTAGGTGCCAGCCATGATAGGCCAGGGCAGGGAGACCTCAGGTCACCAGTGAAATACTTGAGTGGGAGGCAGTGGCAGCCATGTTGTTGCCCTGTAACTGGAGAGGGTGGTGCCACCCAAAGTGGTAGCAGCCTAAACCATACGAACATGTAAGCCACGTGTACTTCAGCCTCAGTGGTGCTCCTCACTTTACATAATTTTCTTGTGTCTCATTAAGCTTCAGGGTGGTACAGTGGTACACACTCACTAATTCATGGGCCTTAGGGAAAACAACCAGGACTTCTCATATGTCTAAGGGACCCAGAACCACTGGGCTCCAGGACAGTGCATGGTCTGATGGAGGTGGGCTATTTAATGGAGAGTTGTGTAGCTGTTTACATCTCAGGGGATATGTGGAAACCAGCAGGAGGTACTGCTGGACTACTCCCTACCAAAGTTTTAGGCTCTATTTTCAGATATTTCACCTTGCTTCTTCATTTTTTTTTTTTTTTTTGAGAGAGAGAATCTCAAAAAAAGGACTGTCCCCCTGGGTATAGTACTGCAGCATCATAGCTCACAGCAACCTCAAACTCTTGGGTTCAAGCGATCCTCTTGCCTCAGCCTCCCAAATAGCTAGGACTACATACAGGTGCCTGTCACAGCACTTGGTTCTTTTTTAAAGATGGGGTTTTACTCTGGCTCAGGCTGGTCTCAAACTCCTGAGCTCAGGCAATTCAACCACTTCAGCTTCCCAAAGTGCTAAGATTATAGGCATGAGCCACTGCTCCTGGCCAAGTAGTCTATAATTAAGTGAAAAAAATAAGTAAGATATTTCTTATAAAATTTTACAGAAGGAAAATATGTTTTTCAAACTTTTATAATAAAACCAACTAGTACTGGGTGGCACCTGTGGCTCAAAGGAGTAGGGCACTGGCCCCATATGCCGGAGATGGCAGGTTCAAACCCAGCCCGGGCCAAAAACTGCAAAAAAAAAGAAAAAAAAATACCCAAAGCAGTACAAAGCAGCGCAAGCAATAAACAGGGTGGTCCAAGTTGCCCAAACACTGTCTATAATATAAATTATGAGTTACATAAAACAGTGACTTTCCAAACAGAATTCGGGTTGAAGTAGGCTGCTCAATAGAATGATGGTTTGTGATGGAAACAACCAGGAAAACAATGTAGGACAGTTTTTTTTTTTTTACAAATATGCAAATTTAAGCTTGCATATTTGATAACTTGTAGAATACTAAATATATCTCTTATTTTTCCTGCTGGCGTTTTTATAAAGAAAAACATTGTTAGCAGCTTCAAGTTTCTTTGACATTTCTTCATTTAATCATTGCATGAAAAGAAAAGTGATTGGGTAGAATTGGGCTGATAGTGACTTTAGTAACCTACCAATGCGAACAAACAAATTTCCCTGTTCCTTTTCTCAGCAAGGACAAGTAAGGCTAGCTGATGTAAGGTAGAAAGAATTTTCAGCAACAGAATCTTTTTTTTTATTTCAAATATATATGAAGGTACAAATTTTTAGGTTAACTAAAGCAAACAGATAGCCTTCAGAATGGGAGATTTTTGCATGTTACAACAAAGGGCTGATAACTAGAATCTACAGAGAACGCAAATGAATATACAAGAAAAGAGCAAACAACCCCATTTGTAAGTGGGCAGGAAACTTGAATAGAAACTTCTCTGAAGATGACAGATGAGTGCCCCAATAACACGTGAAAAATGCTCATTATCCTGAATCAGCAGAGAAATGAAAACCAAAACCTAACTCCAGTGAGATTAGCCCACATTACAAAGTGGCAAATCTGCAGATACTGACATGGAGGTGGAGAGAAGGGGACACTTCTAAACTACTGGTGGAACTGCAAACTAATACGACCTAAGCAATAGAATATTTTTTTACCTGCGCTTTCCTCTCATACCCACTACCAGAAACACGTGATTCATATTCTTCCTTTTAAACAGAGTTCAAAGATGGAAAATTTGGCTCATGGTCTTCCCAGCGTCACTCCTAATGGATTTGTCATAATCAGAGTAGGTTACAAGTTCATACAAAAAGTTAATATGAGATAAAAAATGTATGGACTGTCATTTATTTATTTATTTATTTATTTATTTTTATTGTTGGGGATTCATTGAGGGTACAAGAAACTGGGTTACACTGGTTACATTTGTTAGGTAAAGTCCCTCTTACAATCGTGTTTTGCCCCCAGGTGTGGCACACACCAAGACCCCACCCCCCTCACTCTTTCCTTCTGCACATTTTTCTTAAAGGTCATGGCAGTCAACATTTTGGGCTTGCAAACCATATGGTCTCTGTCACAAGTACTCAAACCTGCTGTTATGGGGTGAAAGCAGCCATAAACTATACATAAATCAATAGGGGTGGCTGTGTTCCTATAAAAGTTTATTTAAAAAACACGCAGCCCTTGTGTGGAGCCTGTGGCTCAGTGGGAAGGGTGCCGGCCCCATATGCCAAGGGTGATAGGTTCAAACCCGGCCCCTGCCAAACTGCAACAACAACAAAAAATAGCCGGGCATTGTGGCGGGCGCCTGTAGTCCCAGCTACTCAGGAGGCTGAGACAAGAGAATCACCTAAGCCCAGGATCTGGAGGTTGCTGTGAGCTGTGTGACACCATGGCACTCTACCGAGGGCGACAAAGTAAGACTCTGTCTCTAAAACGCACACACACACACACACAGCCCGTGGACCATAGTGTGCACAGCCCTACTACAGCTCATGTTTCCAGAAGTTTATTTCACATTGTCAGATGGCCGCCTTCACAGCCTCTCAATTATGACCTGAAATTATTTTTTCTTTCTTCATTCTCCAAAAGCCTCAGTTTATATCATCTCTACTTTTTGGGTCATCCAGGAGAAAAACGTGAGTTAGCGTCGTCTCTCCGCAGTCCGGTCGAGGCCTGATTTGGACAGCTGCCTCTCTGCAATTTCCCTCCCTAAGTCACTGGGGTGGCTCAAGCTCTGTCGCCTCAACCCCACCCCGATCACTGCCTTCCCCGTGTCACCACTAACCCCAATTGGCCTTGAGCCAGGCTGACCAGGCCATTCTCCTCACTCCCCTGAAACCGTAGTTGCTTACCAAATACAGTTTAAATACTTTAACATCGTTTCCAGCCGCTTCATTTCCTTCCTGGCTTGTACCCATCCCTTCATGCCTTTGTTCTCTCCTTCCTTTCACCCTGGAATCCCCTTCCTGTCTGCTGCCCGTGAAAATCTTTGTGCGGCAAGACCCGGATCGACTGCTGCTCGCCTGGAGGCCCTCCCCAGCTCGAGTCTCCCTGTGCCCCGTCCTGCCTCCTAGAGTGGGTGTGGTGGGCGGTTCACCCTGCTTCTCCTCCTTAGAGCTGAATTCTAATTTAATTTGCAGCCTGTACACTGACATATTCTTAGTGGAATTGAATTACAGCTTTACCCCAAGAACCTTTTACAAGGGTCATGGGATGGGGCCCAGGGGTTGGTGGAGACCAGAGGTCCCTGTGTGTGAGTGTGTACGTGCGTGCAGTGACACTTCCAGCCTCTGCCTCTTCTATCCCCTTCCTAGTCTTCACCGTTATCCTTGGTAGAGTGGCCAAAGGCGGTCTGGGAAAATATTCTCTCACTTTTCTTTTCCCACCTTTGTGAGGCAGACATCCTGGAATTTCAGAAAATTATACAGGCTTTGAAGTTTGACAGATCTAAGGCGGAGTCTCATATTTTGACCTAGCTGTGGGCCTTGAATAGGTTATTAAATCTCTGTATGCGTGCGTCTTCCCCTCTATTGAGTGAGATCCAAATGCCAACTTTTAAGGTTGTTATGAGGATTAAATTAGGTTTTACATAACATAGTTTCTCTTCTGTGCCTGCCTTCCCTCTGCTGGATTTTCTCTACTATTCCTAAAGATGTGGGGACTCGGGGGTAGAGCTTGTAGCGTTCTAGTTCAATTCAGGGGACCCTGTCCTAGGAGGACTGCTTCTCTTTCATCTCTATCTCCTCCATCTCCAGATGCTTCAAATTTTGCTTTGAATGTAACCCATCATATATTCCTGTCTTAACAAAAACAAACCAAAAAACCCCAGCGATCTCCCCAGTCCCTCCTGGCCCAATCCAAGGGTAGCAGCAGCCACTAGCCACAGCACACTCAGTAGACAAACCCGTTTGGTTGGTTGTGGGATGTTCAGCAGATTCTTCAACCCTGCTGGGCTCGTCCTTAAGTGGAGGGAGGTGATCTCAGCCCCTGTCTCGAGTTTGTGTGAGGGAAAGAGGAAGAAGTACCTACTCTGCTTTTCTAGCCCTGACCCAGTTCACCATATGTCTGTTGAAGGCCTCTTGGACCGTGATAGTAACTGTTTGCTAAGTGCTTGGAGGAGCTTTCTGCAGAGGTGTTCTGTGCTGGCTTCTCGGCAGGAGGCAGGTGGGATGAGGAAGGTAGACGTGGCGGGAGGCAATCTTCAAGCCTCCCAAGCTGGTGTGTGCATGTGAAGCTGTTAGACACCAAGACGCTGGCATTTCAAGAAGTATCGTTTGGCTTCATGAGCAATGGCTCTGGATGTGAAGTATCCCCAGGAAGATTTTTCAGAAAAGCACTAATTTGGCACCGTCCTCTCGTGGAGTCACAGCTCACAGTGGATTGCCACGCACTCCAGAAAGGCAGCGTGTTTGCTGACACAGAGGCCTACACACATGTGCATGAGGCTCACTGTTTATCATCACAGACAGACTGTATTTAGAAGGAAAGGAGGAAGGAAAGCTCCCCAAAGTCGCTGAAGCAAAATTCTTTGGATGACAAATAAGAGATGATCATTGCAGGGAGCGTGGGCTCTTGTGCCAGGTGAGTGGGTTTTGAAGGCTTCTCAAAGGACAGAGCACTCGCCCCCAGCCTCTGCCCTGTGCTTACCATTCCACAAAGCAGAGGGTGCAACAAATTCCTGACTCGGATTCAGGTTCCAGCATTTCCAAAGGTCTCGGAGTTTTGTTTTCTGGTTCTCATTGTGTATAAAAACAAGCATCAGACCATTCATGCTCCCCTAAGTACCTTATTTGACCTAGAAATGTGTAATTTTTTTTCAAATAATCAGACCCACAAATGCAAATTACATATGCCAATAAAAAGAAAATAGCTATGGTTAGTATGGAAAGGGATAAAAATAGTAACTCTATAGTGGAGAAACCTGACGAACACGACCTCAGGGCCGTGATCAGAATGTTTGTGTCCCCCAAATCCATGTGTTGAAATACAAATCCTTCTGTGATAGTTTTATGTGGTGGTCATGAGGAGGAAGCCCTCATGAATGGAATTAGTGCCCTTATACAAGAAGCCAAATGGAGCTTGCTTGCCCTTTCTGCTCAGTGAGGACAGTGACAAGTTGGCAGTCTACAGCCTTGGAAGAGAACCCTCCCCAGAACCCAACCATGCTGGGGTGCTGATCTGGGACTTCCAGCCTCCGGAACTGTGGGAAATACATACATTTCGTTTAGCACTAATTTGGTTCCCAACTTGTGAGTCACAACCCCTTTGGGGATCAAATGACCCTTTCACAGAGGTCACCTAAATGCATCCTGCATGTCGAATACTTACATTACGATACATAACAGTAGCAAAATTACAGTTATGAAGTAGTAACAAAAATAATTTTATAGTTGGGGGTCACCACAACATGAGGAAGTATATTAAAGGGTCGCAACATTAGGAAGATTGAGAACCACTGGTTTAGCGTCTTTTGTTACAGCAGTCTAGACAGACTATGACACTCAGACATGTGATCGAGGTCAACATCAACAAGTCTTATTGACAGTATACGCTCTTGGTATATGATGTGTTGGGGATGGCATTTTATATCCTCTTCAAAACCTATAGCCCAGTCTAATCATGAAAAAAAATAATAATCCCAACTGAGGGACATTCTGTAAGATACCTGACCAGAACTCTTCAAAACTGTCAAAGTCATCAAAAATAAGGAAAAGCTAAGAAAGTTAAGAGGAATCTAAAGATACCATGAAAAAAACATAATGTGGTATCTTGTATGGAATCCTGGAATGGAAAAAGGAAATTAGGTAAAAACTAAGGAAATCTAACTGAAGTACGGATTTCAGTGAATAATCCATTAATACTGGTTCAATAATTGTAACCAATATACCATTCTATGTAAAATGTTAGTATTTGGGGAAAGTAGGTGTGGAATACACAAGAACTCTGGGTATTATCTTTGTATCTTTTTTGTTCAAACCAATTCATTAAAAAACAAAAGGCTATTTTGGAAAAACTTTAAAAATCACCTAGTCAGGGTCAGGTGTGGTTGGCTCACACCTGTAATCCTAGCATTTTCAGAGGCTGAAGCAGGAAGAAAGTGTGAGTCCAGAAGTTTGGGATAAGCCTGAGCAAGAGCAAGATCTCATCTCCACAAAAAAAATTAGCCAGGTGGCATAGACAGTAGCTACAGTCTCAGCTACTTGGAGAACCAGGTGGCATAGACAGTAGCTACCGTCTCAGCTACTTGGAGGCTGAGGCGGAAGGATCACTTCAGCTCAGGAATTTGAGGCTGCAGTGACCTATGATAGCATCATTGCACTCTACCCTGAGCCACAGACACTGTTTTTAAAAGAAAAAAAAAAAATAAGGCTTGGGCTCAGAGATTCATGTCTAGGAGGCCAAGGTTGGCGGATCTCTTGAGCTGGGTAGTTTGAGACCAGCCTGAGAAAGAGCGAGAGCCTGTCTCTACTAAAAATAGAAAAACTAGCCTGAACCCGGGAGTCTGAGGAGGCTGAGGTTGCTGTGAGCTAGGCTGACTCCATAGCACTTTGTACTTGGCCAATAGAGACTCTGTCCTTCCCCCCACAAAAAAATCACCTAGTCCAATGGTGTTTGATGTTTACATTTTTATACAAAACACTATTCAAACACAGCATTAAGCAGAAGTCCAATTGCAATCAATAAATGTAGATTTTCTCTGGCTGAAGTAGAGAGGGAGCTCTTCTCAGACCAAACTCTGCTCTGTTTAGAAAGCTATGGAATTGTAGTCCAAGATTTACATCATAGACCCTGTCTGACCAAGCAAAGAGCAAAGTGCAATTCTCCCCTCCCTTATTTTTAGGTTCTATATGCTTATAAATGTAGCCCAAACCTGTGACTTAGTCTCTTGCCCTGATGCTTAATACTGTGCTTGGATGATTGTTGAATGAGTTTATGAATCCAATAAAAGACAGACAGAATTCATTCCTTAGCAACCAATTCATACCACTGACTAACAGTTAATATTACTCCTACCATACTCCCAGGCTCCCGGAGATAAGTCTTCAGAACTTCACGGGCTGGCTGTGAGTCTGAGTTTCTATCTCATCTTGTTATATTTGACTCATCGCTCCAGGATTTCAAGATTTTTAGGCATTTTGCTTCATCCGCTGTGATTCCCTCCCCTCTGAGTGTCACAACATCTTCGATTTTGACAAGGATGCCCTTTTGGTCTTCAATTCAGTCATTGATGAGATTATTGAACAGGATGAGGCCTGACACATGGAGAGCCTTCCAGATAATATGATAATTGCTAAACTCTGTTCTGTGACTAATAAGAGTGCTTTTAGAAGAATGGAATTATTTAATTTAGACGCTAGAAGGCACATTGAAGATCATTAGCCAAGCCTCTGTATTTTACAGATGAGGAAATCAAGACTCATATGCATGAAGCAATTTCTCCAATAACACACAGTTAACAGAAGAAGAGCTGGGAGGACAGAAATGCCAATTAGTTACTGTTGGTTTCTCTGTACAATTTATCTCTACCCTTTTTATTTCTGTGGTCTGTTATTAGTTACTACATAACAAATTACCCAAACTCTAGCAGGTTGACACACTAATAAACACATTTTATTTCACACAGATTCCGTGGGTTAGGCATTCAGGAGAAGCGTGGCAGGATGGTTTTAGCTTGAGATCTTTCATGAGGTTCTGTTAAGTGCAATTATGGCCCCAGTCATCCGAGGCATTGACTGGGGCTGGAAGATTCAATTCCAGTGGGGCACGCACAGGGCTGGCAGGTTTGTGGGAGTGCTGACAGGTCTCAGTTCCCCAGCACAGGCACCATGCCGCTGAGCTGCTTGAGGTCCTGATAACATGACGTGGCAGCTGGCTTCTCCCAGAATAAGTGATTGCGGGGAGGGGTGCATACAAGCAGGAAGCCATAGTGCTCTTCACAAGCTCATCTCAGATGTCATCCTCGTCAATTCTGTAATATCCTATTGGTTGTGCAGGTCAGCCCTCCTCAATGTGGGAGGAGTTGGGATCGGGAGGTTGGGATCACTGGGCTG
>CAUYRH010084363.1:0-23580 GCA_963574655.1 Perodicticus potto
TGAGACAGAGCCTCAAGCTGTCACCCTGGATAGAGTGCTGTGGCATCACAGCTCAGCTCACAGCAAACTCCAATTCCTGGGCTCAAGCGAGTCTCTTGCCTCCGCCTCCCAAGTAGCTGGGACTGCAGGCGCCCGCCACAATGCCCGGCCATTTTTTGGTTGCAGGAGTCATTGTTTGGCGGGCCCAGGCTGGATTCGAACCCGCCAGCTCAGGTGTATGTGGCTGGCGCCTTAGCCCGTTGAGCCACAGACGCCAAGCCAAAGTAAGCAGTTTTTAACAGGACATAATAATCTTAAATATATATGCACCTAACACAAGAGCTCCCAGATTCATAAAGCAATCCTACTAGATCTAAGCAAGGAAATAAACAATAGCATTGCAATTGCCAGGGACTTTAACACTACACTGACATGGCTAGACAGATAATTGAAACAGAAAATCCATAAAGAAACATTGGACTTAAACAGAACTCTAGGAAAAAATGGACCTATCAGTCACGTACAGAACATTCTTTCCCCAAATACTGAAGGTATATTCTTCTCATTAATACATGGGACATTTTCCAAGATTGATCATATTTTAGGCCATAAAACATATGTGAGCAAATTCAAAAAAATTAAAACCATGCCATGTTATCTTCTCAGGTCACAGTGGAATAATAAAACTAGAAATTGATTCTAAAAAAGCACTCAAATTTATGCAAAGTCATGGGAATTAAACAATTTGTTGCTGAACTATCCTTTGGTTAATAATGAAATTAATATGGAAATCAGAAGGTTCCTCAAACTAAATGACAAAAGGAACACAAGCTATCAGAATCTATGGAGTACTGTAAAAGCAGTCTAAGGGAAAAATTAATAGCCTTAAATGCCTCCATCAAAAAGACAGAACGTCCAGAAATTGACAATCTAATGCTGCATCTCAAAGAACTAGAAAAGGAAGAGCAAACCAAAGTCAAAGCCAGCAGAAGAAAAGAAATAAAGCTCAGAGCAGAACTAAACAAAATGGAAATAAAATATAATACAAAGGATTAGTGAAATAAAAAGTTGGTTCTTTAAGAAGATGAAAATATTTTTTTCTTGAAGTATAATGCATTTGTTATATCACTTTATTTAAATAAATTTTATTCTGCAAGTTGAATAATCCTTGTCAGAAATCATTGGGACCAGAAGTATTTGCATTTCAACTTTTTTTAGATTTTGGAATATTTGCATTACCCGTTACTTCAGTGACCATTTCCTTTGAGTGTCATTTTGATGCTCAAAAAGTTTCTGATTTTGGAGTATTTTGGACTTAGGATTTTCCGATTAGGGATACTCAACCTGTATTTCTAATTTTAATCATACCTGTTAAACTGTATCAAATGTTTTTTTCCTAATATTTGATGTAATCTTTTTTTCCTTTTGGTACATTAATGTGGAGATGTTTAATACATTTTCTGATATTGAGTCATTCTTGCATTTCTATAGAGCACCTTCATTTTTTAAAATATAGCTTCTTTATCTATAGAAAACTTGCATTTTATTTAGTATTTGGCTCATGAAAGGGAACTTTTTTTTTTTTTTTTTTTTGCTTTGGTGGGGGGCTTTTTGTTTTCGCGTGTTCTATCAGGTTTTGGTTGGTTGTTTGTTTGATCGGGTTTTGGAATGAAGATTTTTCTTGCCACTTAAAGTAAGTAACCTTTTCTGTCAGTTTAAATTTTAGTAAGAAAAAATAATGAACTTTCCCCTCATTTTCTATTATTTGGTACCCATGTCCAAGTTCACTATTTCTCTAGCAGATATATTTTGTAACCATGGCCGTAGACAAAAACTTCATAGCATCTCCAAACCCAGGTATCACAGAAATTATATTCTAAGCTTTTTAAAAATTTTTGAGTACAATTCCTGAAATATTTTTCTGAAAAAGAATATTTAATAAAATATAGAAGAAATTTTAGAAGTGGGCAGAAGCAATTGAGAAGAAAATGTTGTGCCAGTAATTTCAGGATAATATTCATGATAAAAAGTTAAGAAGACAGACACATATTGCATCCAGATTTGAGTTCTTTCATAAAGGAAAGGTTAGTGGACCTGGATGTATAAACATCAGTGATTGTCAAATTAATATTTTATCACGTGACACTAAAATAATTTAAGTAGGTTTTAGGAAAAAGAGCAAACACTATGGTAGATTAGTTATTTTCTTTCACACTGAAAACTGCATCGATTGTTAGGAACAACTAGCATTAGATCAGGAATCATCAGAATTCTTAGATCTAATACTATAATTTCATCCTGATTGAGAATATTCCTTAAAAACATATTAGAGAATTATTTATATTTCTTTAAATTATATTTCTTATATAGCCACCCATCTCTTATAGTGAATAATTAGCTACATTTTATTATGGTAGTTATTGATAAAATATTCTTCCATTTACAGAATTTTAATTGTGTACTTTTTACCTCTTCTCTTCATTTGGGCCTTAGTTTCCATTAGCAGGCACCACCTGATAGCACCTGCAAGAATTGTAGGCAACAGGACTTGACAGGAAAAGCCCAACCAATTTACAGAATAATTAGTATAACAGTGATTTGGGTCAATCTTTTTTTCATAGAATCTTCTAGCACTTTTACTAATAATTAATGATGCATAATTACAAGCATTAAATAAATTGTATCTTTTCTTCACTTTCAACACATAGCATTCTGATAAGATAGACATAAGAGATGAAGTTCTTAAATGGTTAGAGACAAATGAATTTCTCAAGGTTATGAAATTATAAGTTCATTCTGTTTTTTCTAATATCCTATAAATTTCCTTATTGTTTAAAATTAAAAAAAATTATAAAGTAGTACTAGTATTACCACCTTGCAGAATCTTGGGCCATTCAGTGAGGCAAGTCCTCATCTATGATTCCCATTCTCTTATAGAACTACTAATGTTTTGAGGGGAGGAGATATCTTAGAGTGTTTTACATGTACTTGAGTGTGCTGTAAGTATAGTTTATAAAGAAATTTTACTTTTCTTTCCCTTAACATTATACTAAAAGCCCTTTTCCCTGACACAGTTTTTTGTTATGGCATAATACACAAGTTTAAGTACCACAATTAGGCCATTTTCTTTCTTTCTTTTTTTTTTTAAAACATACATCTTTATTTATTTATTTTTTTGGAGTTTTTGGCCGGGCCAGGTTTGAACCCACCACCCCCAGTATGTGGCGCTGGCGCCCTAGCCCATGAGCCACAGGCGCCACCCTAAGCCATTTTCTTATCTGTTTTTCTCCATTATAAACAATGTTGTGTTAAATATTCTTATATATGCAACTTATTCTATATTTTGGATTTTCTTCCCTTTTTAAAAGTGTATTTACTGTCATTGTCCATATTTAGGTGTAAAAATGTATTTGAGAAAACAAAAGAGTCTCACTTTCCAAAGAATTTGTTTTTGTGTACTTCTTTTGCTTTATTACATAATTTGATAAGTTTTGCCACTACCATCTAGTTGGCAGATCAGGGGACTGGGAGGACTAGCAAGTCCCTTAATTTACCTTTTTGGATATGAAGTTCTTGTTTTAAAGCTAGTGTGCTGATTCTGAAAAATAATTTAAAAAAATTATTTGATTTCTCTTTCTTGCACTTACAATAGAAATATTTAACTTTCACATTTCAATTATACTAAACATGTATCGTGTCACTCACAAGTCATATTTTCTTTTAGAGTCCTTGATCTTAAGCAAACTTGTCAATGTTGTTTGAAATAACAAGTATTTTATTTATCTCCACATTTTTCAATAGAGCATTGTCTCTTTTTAATGGTCTTCTAATCTATCTTATAATTTGTCAGGAGTTATTAACTCTTTTTAACTAATATCCCTTTTAACCAAGTACATGTCCTGGAAAAATGGAACATAACAGTAATAATTAGTGGAAAATAGGGAAAGGTGGGCTGATTAGTCTTGGACAGTAGCAACAGGAAGCTCACTTCTAGGTGATGGTAACTAAATGGGGGAGTAAAGTAAATTCCTTTATGTGGAATTCAGACTTAAGAATGTCACGTATCAATGACTGATACAGTAAAACCTTGCCATAATATAAGAGGAGCCCCAAATATTGAGTTTGTAAATTAAAATATTAGATGACATTAAACACAGGGGTCATGATATAAAATTAGTTAAATGGCTGAGTTGAGGCTATTGTGGAGGATGGGAGCCAGCCATCTATTGCTTTAAATGCGCTTTAGTGTTAAGGAAAGGCATAGTACATATTATGTTTTTATTTCCTTTTAGAAATGGAATTACATGTTAGAAATGAAATCATTCAGATTTTGATTTTAGGCATAACTTGCATAACTTCCAAAAGATCAGCTAAATTGAATTGGCTATATCTGGTAGTACTTGTATATGGAATGCAGTGTGTGGGCAGCCAGCATGAAAAGGCATTAGCTGTTGTTTCAAAGCAGAGAGCTAGTGCTTGACATGTATGGAGTTCATTTAAAACAAAAGCTTAGTAAAATCACTGATGTTAATGACAACCCAAGTAGTTAGTGTAATTAATACTGATGACCCTGAATAGCATTGGTAATACAGGAACCCTAAATAGAACAACTATGAGTTTACCAAATATGGGCTATTTGTTTTTCCTAGAGAGTTTATGAAGACCAGAACTTTTGTGAAACACTGTTAGTATAAAGGCAATAGCTAATGTTTATAGGCACTCGCTATGTGCCAGGTACAGTGTTATAAGTACTTTGTATGAACTCATTTAATTCTTTCATAAGACAAGTCAAGCAACTGTAAGATCCTTCCTTTTGTCTTCTCTTCCTCACCTGCATTTTTGTGTAGAATTCTGGAATAATTACTTTGTACTGGGGAAACACTATTGGCAAAAGGTGGGAGGTACCCACCGTCTTAGTGGTAGGAGACAAGTTTTAGCAATGGTAAGTCTTTGGTAACTATATAGTTAAGCATCTTTTAATAAGCACATCTTAACATCTTCAAATGTTAAGCATCTTTTAATAAGCACATTTTATTTTGGTTCATGGTAATTGTAAATATGTTATTAAGTAAATGTTTTCCGTAGCTAATCCATACATCAGTTGATCTACTCTGCCAGAGTTGATTATCTAATAAAAATGAATTAGATTCTGCATTGTGTGAGCATCTAATTTGATTTCCTCTTGGAGTATATTTTGAAGAGTATTACGTTTATATATTATGTATTATGAAATGTATATGAAATGAATGTATTATGAAACTAATATTAGTTCATTGAAGAATATTACAATTTCTATAAGAACTACATGATCTATTTCACTCTAAATATGCCCAACTGCCTTGGCTTTTCAAGTTCCAATAGTGGTAACATTCTATGAGAATTTCAGTTTTTATGCGCAAAGAAAACCTTTCTGAATGTCAGACTTAAAACAGGTATCAGTTTGCCCATGTGGTGGTGTATGCCTATAGTCCTAGCTATTTGGTAAAAGGCAAAAGATTTATGCGATCTGAAGAGAAACCAGAGCATTGTCCTAGCTATTTGGGATGCTGAATCAGAAGGATCACTTGAACCCCAGGAGTTTGAGGTTGCATGAGCTATGAAAATACCACTCTATTCTAGCTCAGGTGACAGAGTGAGAACCTATCTCAAAACAAGGAAAAAAAGAAAGGGAGGTACCAGACATTTGTTTAGGAATACTTACTATAACGTAATCTGTCTGATTTTCTGACATAGTTTGATATTTACTTTTTGAGGATGCTGAATTGCTTGTAATTGGCCCTAAATTTTTTGTTTTTAACTCAGTATATTTAACTTCTATTCATTTAAAAAAATGTTTTCCTTTGATTCATAAACACTCTTCTCTTGGTGAAGGATTATTTCTCTGTTCTGCATTATCAGCCTCCCATATATAATTATTAATAGAGATATATTTTAATCCCTTTGTAGAGAAAAGCTGGTTTCATGGTGATCTTACTCAGGCTAGTAGGCCTAGTTTTATTGCATTTTTCTTGCTTATTCTGTCCCCTCAACTAGATTATTAATAATTAATCTTCCCTTATTACTTATTCTGATAAATATGTATATTCTTAACCTAGGTTTTCCTCATCACTAGGGAAGATGTGTTGAAATTTTCTCTTAGTTTGGCCTCCCTTTCTGCCTCTCTACTCTTCTTCTCGCTCTCCTCTATTTCCTTCCTGCTTTTTTCTCCCATCCTCCTTTTTTCTTTATCCCTTCTTCTCCTTCTCACTTAATATCAAATATTAATCCAGAGCATATTCCTATAAGTTATGTAGAAATATTGATTTGTTTACATGTTGATTACCAGAAATGTGTTAGTCAGTAGAAATATAAAGCTTTTTGAAAGTCTTGGGAAATTATGCCTTTACTGTTATTATCCTTTAATAACATTAAACTCATTTTATTTTTCTTACATTTAAAAACGTCACCTGTTGTAGTTTTGCTTTTCTGTGACTGATAAACTCCATGTTATTGTATTTAATGCTCATAATTTAGAAGATAGTTTTATAGGTTTTTGTAAATATCATCTTTTTGATAGGAGAACAAAATTTTAACATTTTAACTAGTCAATGTAAGCAAAAGTAGTGATAGTAACAGGGAGAATTTAAAATCAAGGACCCAGCATGGTAACTCATACCTACAGTCCCAGCACCGTGGGAAGCCTAGTTGGGAGGGTCACTGAAGTCCAGGAGTTTGAGACCAGTCAGGGCAACATAGCAAGACCTCATTTCTTTAAAAACACAAGAAGAAAATTATCTTGGTATGGTGGTGCATGCCTGTAGTCCCAGCTACTCGAGAGGCTAAAGAGGACAATTGCTTGAATCCAGATGTTCAAGGCTGCAGTAGCTGTGATTGTGCCACTGTATTCTAGCCTGGGTGATAAAGCAAAACCTCATTCCTTAAAAAAAAAAAAAAAAGAATAAATCAAGGAAAGGTAATAATAACCGAGTGTTCCCATTTAGTTTGAATTATGAGTTTCTATAATTTTAAGAGACAGGTGTAGACAATACATTTATTTTGATGTAAATATTATAAATTGCTAATATTGTATTGATTTCGGGGTCCAGTTTGGAGATAGTTTTTAAAATCATTATAGGTTATTTACAAGTTTTCAGTGAATTGTTTCCTTTCTACTCTATTTAAAGTCATTTCTCTGATTCCCCTTGGGCCATATGTTTTCCTTTAGCTACTTCAGCTCCTTCTGTGAAGATGTACAGGTATCTGGTACCCTCTCTTTAGAACTCTCAGTTTAAAGTCATTTATGAGAGTCTTCCTGGTAAGCCAAATATAAGCTGCTATGTGTCTATACCAGATTGAAAGCTTTCCTCCTTGTTTTTGTGCTGTTTCAAATCTTTAAAATATGTACCTTTTGCTGACTAAACATAAATTTTTATTTCTTAGTTATCACTGGTTCCTATCATAATTTATTCAAACTAGGCAACTGCGTATCCCAAATTATAAATGACCTGTCTGATATATTTCAGTAGTTCATTATAAAAAATAAGAGACTACCTCTGTTAGAAACTTTGTGACAGTTGGAGTCGCCGAGCCTTTTATGGAAATCCCACAAGCTACTCATTATGTATTTCATTACATAAACAAAGCTTACAGAAGCCAATCTTGTGGGGGAAAAAGTACAAATCAGAGCAGTTAGCATTTCTAATAAGGCATCAACATTGGCTAAGCCAGCCATGTGGTATGCCTGTGACTGGGAGCTCATGCATATGTCATTATTACTGTACCAACTGCATTCTTGTTTGAATTTCATGACACAAGTGGTCTATTATGTGTACTGTCAACAGAGTGATTGAGAAGATGGCAGTGTTTGACTATTAAGACTTGCCAAGTCTGACATCACCAATATTGTAGGAAGATAATCATTATGAACTAAAGTCTGTAGGACCATTCACTTAAGTGTTTTTGATTTTTTTCACCTCTGTTAATATTATTTATTTAAATAATAGTTTAAGTGCCTTGAAGGCAGGGATATTTTGTATTTCTTGGTATCTGTATTGCCTCTTTCATAATACTAGAAAAGTAAAACTAACTAATGGAAGCTAACTAACATAAGATTATCTCGGTCAAACTATAAATCCATAATTTAAAATTCTTTGGAAATAAAGTTTTCCTGACTGATTGGTATTATAGATATGGTGCATACTATGCTAAAACAACTATTTAATTAAAATTATATAAAATATTTGTATAAGTTCCATGATCAAAACACATGGTAACAACAGATAGGGTTAGCTACCTTGGTGGGGAAATGAAGTGCTAGTTCTCAGAATAAGGAAGAATTCGTTTTGGCAGCTGTTTTATTGGCATGGTGTTAAGATTATTTTATCCCCAGCAAGGACAGGATCTGCTGTAGGAGGGTTTTGGCAGCAGGCCATATCATTATGAGGGTTATTTTTATAAAATATATCTCACTGTATTGTTAAAGCTTAATCCTTTGGTGGGTAGAATCCCTTTTATTATAGTTCATATTATGACATACTGCTTTTTTAGTAATAAACTAGAAAGATTCTCCCTATTGATTTAACATAAAGATAACACCTGAAGTTATAAGTGCTTTTGCTATTTACATCTGTAAAAATTATTTTATGTGTTAGTGTCAAAAAGGAAGAAAGAAGTTGTAGATTTAGGGATGGAGTTGAGAGTACAGGAAACAGTGGCAAGGACAAGGAGGCATTTGAAGGGACAAGGGCAAGCGTTCCAGATGCCCATTGTGTAGACATCTAAGATGCACTCGTGGTTCTGGGTCTGCATATGAGTAGGTAATAGATACCAAATGTATGTTAACATTTTGGGTAGTTAAGTGGAAACTTCTTTTTTCTTTAAAATGACACTCTAGAAAAAAATCAGAAGATTGAGTTTGAAACCTGTGAGTTAAATTAATGGCTTGGAAGCTTAATTTCTTCAATCAAATGCGGGCAAGTTAGATCTTTTTGATACAAGTTTAGCTCTTTAGACTGCAGTTAGAAAAAATTTTCTGCTTAATTTCTTAAGATTCTTAAGATGAAATTATGAGTTGGTGTGAGGATTGTGTGGGATCTGATAAGATTTATGATATAAAAAAGAATGAATTTATCTGCTTATACTGCTAATTTTATTTTTCACCGACAGCTCTTTATTTTTTTTTCATGTGAGTATTTCTGCTTTACGGTTTTAGAAAAGACTTTTCTATTGATGTTAATTGATATTATTCTAGTTTTATTTCAAAGGCAGTTTAAGTGTAGCTCATTTTTTTATGCATAAACATTGCAGTTAGTCATGGAGTTAAGATTTAAATACAAAATAAAGTATTTTATAGCCTTTTAGAAACAGCATCACCGTAAAACTGAATCACTTTGTATGACATTTTATATTACAAAACATCATGATCTTGCTCTTTCTTGATGTCTCAATAGTAGCACATCGACGCTGATATTATGTTATAGGGTAGAGGTAGGAAAGAACTAACATTGCTAAGTTTTGATGTATTTGAAATATCTGGAGAAAAATTACAGTTAAGGAAAAATTTATTGTAGTGTTTGTTAGCACAATTTAGAGATAAAAATCTAAAAAATACACTACTGGGATCTGATGAAGCTAAAAAGCTTCTGCACCACCAAGAACACAGTAAACATTTTTATTTTTAATGAGATATTTAAATCTTTTAAAAAGTAACAGAGATTTAAAAATATCTTTATATTGACTAAAACTAATTATGTTCATACCATAATATAGTAGCTCTTTGATGCTTCTTGGTATCTAGGAACCAACATTTCTAGATGACTTTCATTTCCTTCACCCTAATTGCCTATACTTTTTCCTTTACTATCTCTAATTGTCTTCCATTATATTCTTCAATTTTGCATTGTTTTTTACTGATTTTAATATTACTTTCAGAATTAAGAGTTAATTATTTCATAGAATGTCCCTCAATCAGAATATTAAGCTTCTACTTTCATGATTAGGTTAACGCTTTACAGTCCTTCTGAAGATGATTTTCTTTCTCTTTTGTTCTCAGTAAATGGAATTAAGGGAAACATGACTCTGGTTTGTCTCAGGGACAAAACATTTGATCATATTCTACAGGTAACACACCAAAATATGGACTCGTTTTCCACCTTCATTGGCCAAGTGGCTTCCAAGAACAAAAGTGAAATCTCCTGATACTTGGCAAACAAATGCAGTATTTCCTCACAAATAAATGCTTTTCTGAGGTGCCCATGAGCTGTTTGGGGCAAAGTTCCAGAACAAGTTGAAGAGTGGCTGTCCTTCTATGAGACTGGAGAGATTACATGAGGAAGCTGGATGTCATGAAGGAGGCAGTGGTTCAGGCAGAGGAAACGGCTTCTCAGATTATCCAGGAGCTGGAGAAACAGGAGAAGAAATACATGAAGAAGGAAAAGAAATGACCATTGCACCTGCCCTGGCATCTTCAGAAAATAGCAGCAACACCCAGGAGGAGTGTCAGTTGTGCCATGAAATAGCATTTATACATTCTGAGAACTTTAGATATTTATATAAGAATATATAAATTTGTTAAGCATTATATAATAACTAAAAGTTATGTGAAAAGTGGTTCATGAAAATGGAACTAAAATCTAAGAATTTTATAGTAAAAATTTATTCCAATGAATTCTTTCTCCAAGGAAGATATTAAAGCAGACAATAATAATAATAATAATAATAATCAAACAAGAAAGTATATAGGATAATGTCAGGCTACTTGAAAGTAATTGTAGGACTCACTAATATCGGTTATTCCCTATTTGAAACGTGAAACTTGGTAGTTTTTTTCTCTACATTGTTCTGCTTCGCATTGAGATATTAGGCTACTGAATGAAAAAACTGCAACCGTAAGTTGGATGGAAAAGTTGTTTTCTTACCAGCAAAACCTCTTCTAGGAGTTGTGGGATCCCCACATACTTCTCCCCTCCTTTTCTTTTTTACTTTTTCCTCAGAGCAGCAGTTATTGATGGTATAGGGAAAAGACTGAAACTTAATATCAGCACCTTAAATCAATCCATTACTATTTTACACTGTATAATAATGTGTAAAATAACTACCATTAAAAGGAAGAATTAGAACTTTCACCTTTGTGTATATTATTTAATTTATTGTTGCCCTCAAGGCTTCCATTAAGTGTGTCACGTCTTAGATGCATGAAGTCTAATTTGGTAGAGAACTATTATTATTTCTACCTTTTCCGTTTTTAGTGGCCAACTGTGTTGATGCATTATCTATAGTAGTTTTTCCACATTACTTTTAATTTATGCCTGGAAGAAAAGAACATCTACATAGTTAGTCTAAAAGCATTTTCCCCTGGGATTAAAAAGACTGCCATTTTTTACATGCTGACCTGAAGTGAAAAAGAATAAAAATGAGATCTATTTTCATTTTCCAAGCATGACCTTTGAAATTTTCAGAGTGAAACTTGATGGAGAATAAGGCCAAATACAAATGTTACTACTGCTCTGGCTTCAGGAAGAAAAAAAATCAAAATAGCAATTTCCCATGGTGATTCCTTTCCTGAGACTTGATCATTAAACCACCATGCTGTTTGACATTCTTTACAGTGGTGTAGCATTGCTTCAATTGGAGCTTAATTTGCGGAATTATTTTCCCTTATTTTTTAAGACTATAACCTTAAAAAGAATAATATAAAGACATTCTTCCCATCATGATGAGTGCCCTCTGTACACCTGAAAATGTTATTTTCCCTTAGATCCCAATGGACTAAATCTAGATTTGAGACCACTGGGGAGCCATGTGCTTGAAGGGCAGTGTCTTGGCCTCTATAGGTTTGCTTTTACTGATTTGCACTTGGGCATTTTACCACAGTTTATCTTCTGGACATTAGAAGAAACAATCACAAGAACCTTGCTACTTTATTCTTTTGTGTCAATGTTATTGAGGACATCAGTCAATGTTTAGAATTGCTTCCTCTTTATAGTATTCCCAAGAGGAAAATCCTCTCATGCCTCAATATCAGTAGAAGGTATATCTCCTTTAAACACCGGGCTCCCCTCCCTCCTTACCTACCTAACATTATAAGCACTATGTCTCTGAATTTTATGCCGATTTCTTTGATCATTAGAAATTTTAGAGACAACATTTTGGTACATCTCTCCACCTACTCAGGATTTTCTGGTAGGTATTTCTATCAGCTTATCTTACCCAAACTCTTTTATTTTCTTTCACATGCTTTACTTTCTTCTCTTACTCAATTGTGTATATTGTAGTCAGCTTAAATACAAAATAGATGACATAATTTATGAGGCAGGTGTATAGAAGGATGTTTTGGCTTTTTGTATGTAACTGAAATGCAAATGTATTTTTTTATAATTAATGACTACTTGAAATAAGAGTAACTGGATTAAATATATTCTCCTATTATCCACAGTTCATGTGTGTTAGTGATGGAGAACTATTTAATTCCTGAGTCTAAACTCTTCTTTAGATGTGTCTTCTTCCTAATCTCCTTACTCTTTTAATGTGAAACTTTATCTTTGTGGCTTCATGTTCTTTTTTAGCTATGCTTTCCAATGTCTCAACAAATACTTCTAAATTTTTTGTGAAGTTTAAACTTAAGATTTTAAAAAGTGAACTGACAAAAAATTAATTAATGTTTATAAACAAATTGGATATGATAATCAGTGAGCCTCTAAGAGGTGGTTCATCCGAGTGTCACGTCGCATAAACAGTAAACTATTGACGTTAACATAGAACTATTTCTTGAACACATTTATATCAAATGTTGTTTCAACAGAATTTTTATGCACAGGGATGGTCTCATATAAATGTACAAATAGTTTAATTAGTTGCACATATAAAAGAAGAACAAGTGAAAAAAATAAGGCATTAGGAAGAGGCTGCCATTTATTACTTACTATATCCCAGGCACAAGGGTTTCACATTTGGATTTTTTTTAAAAAAGACTTTTCTTAGCTTTTGAAGGGTGACAAAATATCGACATAGCTCTGTAATGTGCCCTCTTTTGATAGATATATCAATTATCTGTGGGAGAATAGTAAAATAGGTAGCTATAAAGTGACACTTTTAGAAGAGCTTTAAGCTAAGAGCAGAAAATGCTCTTATTCATTCTTATTGTTCTATTGTGAGAAAGCTACAATCTAAAACTTTCCCTTTGCAGACATCTGGGGAGTTTAAAACTTCTCAGAAGCTTTGAATTGTCCAATTCTATTGTTTTCCCTCAGATGCCTAATTTCCTATTATTATTTACAACCCTCACCCTTTTATTATTGTTCCTATTCTTTTTATTTTCCCCAAATTGGAAAATTATTCATTGTTTTAATCATTGAATATAGGAAGGAGATAAAATAATTTTAAAATTTACATTTGGTTTTTTATTGCTTTTTAGAATGTACATGATTCTGGGTGAAGAATAACCTTTAGTAATTTGCAAGGGGATATTGTCTTTGACAATTCAATTACTTTTCTTTGCTTTAAACATTCAGGATATTCCTTGAATACCAAGGCATTTTTCTCAGTTTATCTTCTGCCTTCTAAGAGAGTTTATAATACTTGGAAGAAATCATTTCTTTATGCCTGAAAATTGTGCATTCCCCTTCCAAGTGGAGGAGACCCAATAAAGGCATAATGGAAAAGAGACAAGCACATCTGGGGGCTACCAGAAGCTTAACTTCCTGAATTAGTACATTAAGTTCATAAAAAAGTATATAATCATGACCTACATGGGCAGGACTGAGACTGCACATGACTTAGCAGTTTCAACTGTATTAGCTTACTGGATATTAAATACCTCCTTTGGACTTACACTGTACAAGCTTTGACCTCAGTGTCCTGGTACCAGTCCTGTTTCTTCCTGGCTTATTGTTTCCCTCACTTCTTTCTCATTTTTCCTCTAATGTGACCATTCATCAGGAGCCCATCCTGACTATCCTACTTAAAACTATACTTTTCCTCAATCTTGTTCTCTTTTTTTTCAACTTTGCTATTTGATCCCATCTATTACTTTCTAATGCAACATGCTTTGTTTATTACATCTTTCCCCCCATTAAGAGGCGAGGTCTATGGGCCAAGTTTATTAATTTGTCCGAAAGTTTTAATGTGGCATGAAGTAGAGTTCAAAAATATTCAATAAATGAGTGAATGCATTTTTTATAAGAGTTATATTTAAAATGAATGCAGAGTAGTACCTATGATAGGATGACATTTTGTTGAATGAGATTATATTTATACTACCTTATTTGATAGGAGGCAGACAGTATGATGATTACTGAAAAGCAACTTCATGTGTAAATAAAATCTTTATTGCAAAAATATAAGTAAAAATAGTAACTTAGTGTTAGAATTGTAAAATATTAAAGAAAAAGAACTAAAGAATAACTGGAGGGTTTTTTTTTTTAAATTAACTTCATTGTTGAGAGGACTTAATTTGAGAAGTGGGTATACACATTAAGAAATTACATAAATACAAATCCAAGGCCATAAACCACTGTTTTTATTGTTTGACCTTTATCTGACTAAGAATTGACTTAGGCTATAAAATTAATTGTAAAGTTTTATAGTGCCCAGCTTGTTAGCTTGTTATCAAGGCTATATATAGTCAGGCTCTCCTCTGAATTTATGTGAATCATTGTATCTTCCTTAGTTGAACTTTGAGTCATTTTATTTAAGGTAACTATTATATGCAGAATAGAAAGCCTTTATGATCTCTTCTGTGCAAAATTTTTATACTCCTCAGTTGGGCTGGCACAGAGACTTATGTGTGCCATCAATAAATATTTGTTAACTTAAAAGATATGTGATTACAAGTTAAGATCAAAAACTAGACCTTTTCATGATAAGACGAACATTTCCTTTTCAAGCAGGAAAGTTTTTCACAACCTACCATCTTATAGATGAATTTTGGGAGGCTATTATGTCAATTATTACCTTAAAAGTATTAGAAATTTAACTTCACAAGATAACTTAAGCAATTTTTCATTATCTCTTTGAGTTTGACTCCAAGTTTTGCAACTAGACACCTAGACACATTCTTGCGATTCATAAAAGTAGTCACATCGGGAGGCGATTTGTAAATATAGTATTTGGATATTTGACATGATATAGGAAAATTCTTAAATGCTTAACATTTTTCATTAATAAGTTTTTGACATATTCTGGCAAATTTCTTGGTGCTGTAGGATTTTGTCACAAATAGTTTCATATAAGTGCATTAAATACATTTTTTTTTTTTTTTGCTAAAATTCTCTTGACTTACAACTGGAGAATACACAGCTACTACATTGTAATACCATAATAGAAGAAGGCAGATGGTTAGGTAATTTGCTCATCTGGTGCTGTCAAAAACATGGTGGCCTGGCATGCCAATATAGTCCATCCTCTTAGTCCCTCTTCTTTATAGCAGTATTAATTGTGTGTGATACGCAAATATACTGTGAGGTGCTTTATGCCCTGAAGCAGAACATATTTTAATGGATCCATTCTCTCCAAGGTGACTCATCACATTAATCACTGTTATTGAGACTATATATTTATTGAATAAAATGGACTTATAGGTGAGATTACTTTTCATATACAACAGAGAAGAAAGTGATAGGAAACTGATACTACATACAACAAAAATATTCATAGGAAATTTACATACATTTCAATTATGTATATATACCTGAGAAAGTGGATGTACTTCGATATTCTGAAAATGAAGAAACAGAGACTCAGATAGTTTAAATATTTCCTAATAGGGTGTATAAAATAAAATGGTAGATCCAGAATTCAAAGAAATTAATAATAAAGCCTCAAATCTCATTTCTTTATATCACACCAAATTTGACCTGTTCCTAAAATCAGTGTCCCAGGCCTTCCGCTTCGAGATTATACTTTAGTTGCCCAGACACTTTCCAATAATCTGGATTTAACAAGCTCCATACATAATTCTTATCATCTGTTAAGTTTTTTAAAAACTGTTCTATGAGTTACTACTTTCTCTGCAGTTGAAAAAACAAACAGAATTTTAAGTGATTCTTCAGACACAAAGCTTTTGTTATATTCATGCTGTTTTTACAGTCTACGGTATCCTAAAGTGTCCAGAACCTTTTGAAATTCAAAGAAATTACCAGAGAATGTGACGGAAGGCAAGGGTTGTGATGTGTTGGCAGGTTTAATTTTTAAAATGTTTTCCATGATACTAGACACAATATTTACTAAATATAAGACACTTTAAACAGATGCGTATATTTTCTTACACCTGGATTAGTCCCAGAGGCATCATCTGTGGGAAGACTTTACTGTTTAAGTTGCAAACTTGTATTTGGGTGGGTGGAATCTGAGCAACAATGTTAAGCTACATTTATCAGTAGCTTTGCGGCTCTGTATCTGTAATTAGTGGCTTCTGCTCTTCATTACTCTGACCAGCAATGCAGTTTTATTCACCATTATACTTTCAGTTAATTATCCTTGCTAATGATTTTCATGGAGAAAATAATCTACGGGTCCTATTTGTAAAGATATTTTACACTGAGAATATTGGACAGTATGACACCAGAGTGAACTGATAAACTGTTGGAGGGATATTGCCATGCGAGATGGTTACTCTCATTCTCTTACATTTGCATTGAGTGAGGAGACGATATGAAGAGGGAATCAATGCAATTTTGCATTTAAAAGATTGTATTACTCCTGGTGTGCAAGGTGGTGGGGAAGTAAGCAACCAGAACACAAACATAAAATTGTACTACTTTTGCTTGCTTGAGCCAGTGGTAAACTAAGTTAGGTGGCTCATCCATCTATCATAGGACTGAACTTGAATATGACTAAATGAAATTTCTTTTGCATAATGTATTTACATTTGAAAATAATCTAGAGAAAATACATCACATTGTGATTTTTCTCTTCCTTTTAATTAGCAGAAATTGTAGAATAAACTTCAGGTCTCTGGTAGATATGATCTATTAATATTGAAGAATTTTCTTTCAAAAACCCACATTACTGTAAACCTTATGTAAAGATACTTAATTTTAAAAAGATATCAAAAGGTTTTAGAGATATAAAATGTATTGAAATTAGTGTTAATTGGAATAAACTTCACAAGAATATTTGTACAATTTTTTAGAGAAAATGAAATATCTTCATATTTTTCTAATGTTCCCTTTTATGCAAAGCATATATTGAATGATCTTTCACCTTTTAAAATACTTTTTCTATAATGAGAAATGAAATTTTGAAAAATCAGTGAACAAAATGACGAATCAATTCTTGAATAAAAATTTCACTGCAAGAATTACATTCCTGGGTGCCAGCCCCATACACTGGGGATCGCGGGTTCAAGCCCGGCCTCTGCCAAAACTGCAAAACAAAAACAAAACAAACAAACAAAAAACAAGAATTATATTCTTCAAAGTCAACTAAAATTTTCATAGGCATATTTGGTTACACAAGTCATTTAATGTTGTTTTGTCATCAAAACTCTATTCTGCTTTTTCCCATTCCAATTATTTTCTGTTTATGAAATCTAAACTAATTTTATGATTGCATTCATAATATGAGTGGTGGACACTAAAGCCTGTGAAACATGATGTTAGAACTAATATTTATTACTAGATTCCTTGCTGGAATAGACAATATTTTTTGTGTCTATAAGAAGGGAAATAAAATCTAATAGTGAAGTCAGTGAAATTATCCGGTTATATGGATTAAAAACTCCTGTGGAAGTCAATTCCAAAACAATAAAATTCTTTAAAAACTTCTTAGAAATTAAATTGTCTTCTGTTAAAATTTATGGCAATTTAAAGACTGAATGTCATAATGGAGTATGTTCTCATTTGTGGTATTTTTCATGGTCATCATCTGGAAATAGTAGCTTGAATCATTGCAAGAAAATACATGGTGTAAAATAATTTAAAAAGGGCCGTATTTGATATAACATTGATACCGGAATTTCAGGTTCTTGGTCTCGGTGATTTGAAGAATAAACCCACGGACCACAGATCAGTGGTAAGACAGAATTTATTTACAGAAAAGAACACAAAAAACACTAAAGGTCCTGATAGAGAGAAAGAACTCAAGTGGAGAGAGAAAAGCTCTCTCCGTTTTTCTCTCGGTCTTTCCCGGTCTCGTCCTTAGGCTTTTAGTCTCGGGGTATATATAGGCGCATGGGTTCCTTGGCCAGGAAATGAATTGAACACAGTCCCTTCCGCCTGGGCAAGGTGAATGAATGTATCCATGAATGAACACAGTTCCTTCCACCCGGCAAGGTGAATCAATGTATCAATGAATGAACACAGTTCCTTCCTCCGGGTCAAGGTGAATGAATGTTAATGAATGGACAGGGTCCATTCATGGAATTGAGGCCTAGGAAATTCACATGTAATTGACCTAGGCATCGGAAATGGAGGTTCCGTCTTTAGTCATAAGTGTAAACTGAAGGAGACACCAAGGTGCAGGTGTCTCCTCCGCATTTGTCTGGCCTTTGTGGCTACTGGAGCCTCTGGGGTGGGGATTGGAGGTCCCCCTCCTTGCCTATCATACAGCCCGCTGGTTCCTCAGCCGCGCTGCCGCCGCACCAACACCACCAAGGTGGAGGCGCCAGGTCCACCAGCTCCGCTGAGCTGGTCGGGGCGCCAAATGTCCTGCATCAACATTATATTGTTTACTGCTAGAAATTCTCATAGGACAGGGTCTGGGTTCTCAAAATTTGAAGAGACATTTTGTTATCAAAGAAAATCAGAAGGTATCCTGAAACTAATCAATAATACCCAAGAAGCCAAGGGAATTACCCTGGAAAATATGTTTTGTACTAAAAATTCTCTCTCATTATCTACCTATCATCTGCTCTGTTTCTATAATACATTATCTTTGCCTCTGTCATTTGTAAACTATCTATTGATATTATAAGTCTTTCTATGGCTGTAGGTTATGAAGAGGGGCATCATTTGATACCATATTTTTCGAAAAGAAGTTAGGAAAAGGCAGGCTCCAGGAGTGATTACGCTCCCTGCACCCACTTCCACCCTGGCCTCCAAAAATGCCCCCTGGGACAGTGAACATTGAGAGATAGTGTCACAAGTATTACCAATCTCTCTGCACCATCTCAGGCTCCTGACCAACTAACATAATGATGCCTTAGAACCCTGGCCTGGCTTAAATGATAATATGGCCCTGGATACATATGCTGGCCTGAACATGGTAACTTTGGGTAAATCAGTTAACATCTCTGAGACATATTTTTATCAAGTGTAAATGGGGTAGAATAATAAAACACACCTTACTGGGATTTTAAAGATTAATTGCACTCTACCAGGTAATGATTATTTGACAAGGAAATGACACAAGGATCAACTTTTCATTTACATCTCCATCTCTTTATATCTAGTTTTATATTTTTTCTCACTTTTTCCTAGTAGCACTTATTTTTCCTTTAATTAAATCATTGTGAATTAAGGATGTCAGTCAATTTCTTTCTTGTTAGATTATTAATCTTTGGTTTTTTTATGTTACAGGGTATTCCTGACAAGGTTTAAAAATATATGAATAGGAATACCAATTTTTGGATATTGTTTCTGATTTTGATCTTGCTTAGTGAAAGCTCCCGGCCAATCTAATATTATAATTCAGGAGGATGAAGAAGAGAAGAAGAGATTTAATTCTCAGTATATTCAACTAAGCATGACACACCACAACTGGTATGGGAAGATCTGTTAAGATGAAATTTCTTTAGGCTTTACACGATAAAATTATGGCCTGGCGTGCGGCAATAGTAATGATGATGAAAAGGAGGGAAAGGTTTAAAAATATGTTAAAGGAAAAGCTGGTAGGACTTAGGTGGCAAATCAGAAACACTGTATCATTCAAACAGAGTAACTCATTACTTTGCAACCAGAAGTCACTGGACCTGTGTGGATATGAGTTTTCTCATCTATAATATAGATAGATATAGTTGAATTGATTATTTTTATTGTTCACACCCTGTCTAAAATTCTAATATTTGGAAAAAAAGTCTATGGAGGCCATAGGTGAAGTATGCCGTCACTGCCTATTAAACGAAAAAAAGGCATGAGCAAATGTATAGCAGACAAAAATAAAAAATACACGTAAACTACAACCGGGTTTGAAAATGTAACCCTCTAGGATACAGATAAAATTAAATTATAATTAGTAGTAAGATAAGTCTGAGCAGACAAAATATACATGATAATGCATATTTCATATCACCAATCCTAGATAGCAAATATTAGCATGGTAAGATAATGTCCTGTGAGTCAAAACCTTTTCATCACAGCTGTATTTGTGAAGGACTTGAAAGGAAAAATGCAGAGTTTGGGTTTTATAAGAGGTGAGAATATCTTCATTATTACAGGGCTCAGAAACTAGTTTCTCCAGGAAAAATACAGGATTCTGAAAGTTTTAAATTTAGAGCTATTTCTCATTTGGCAAACTGTGAAGATAGTATGTCAAGGAAAGAGATTTAAATTTATTCCTCTCTACAAATACTCAGATTTATTCATCTATCCATAATCCTTTATTCTATACTCTAAAGATTGTTTCTTTTCAATAGCTATATTGAAATCAAATGCTAAATTAGCTCAGCTCTTTAATATACTGTACCTCAGCATTCAAATCATGCATATATAAATGATTTTAGAATATTTTCCCCATATATATTCTAATGGAACTAAAGTGTGTCTAAAAAAGGAAATGAGATATTTTCTAAAAATAACATTAGCCTATCAGTGAATTCATAACATCGGAAATATTTCCTTTTGTTTTGTCCTATGATTAAAGGTGTAGATAACAAACTTGAAAAGTGAAAACTAACATTTATACTATGCTTTTGTGTGCCAGACGTTTTGCTACCTACATTATGTACATTTCCCCATTCAACTCTCACTCAGTAAAATATTAGGTCAGGAGAATATTTCTTTGTAGTTGGAAGGGCCTTTTGCATAATGTTGCAAAGAATTAAACTCCAGAATAACTACTTTCATAAAATCATAGATGAAAGAAAACTCTCAAGAATATGGTTAAGAGCCAAGCAAAACCAAACTTTCCAGAGTGGTGATATATTTATTCTATTTAATTTTTTCTTCCACAAATAACAATATGTGGCCTCAAATTGCTCACTTTTAAAATATCCATTTGATTGTCTTAAATATTTATTTTCTTCAGGAAAAAGTATGAAGTGTCTACTTATTGTAGGAAAAAGTCATGCATTATCACAAAATAGCTAGTTACCACTCACTATATCTAATCAATTTGTTCAAACTATTCAAATCAATTCATTCAGACTTCTAGTTTGACTAAGGTCTGAAGTTAACTGAACCAATTGGATAAATTCATATTTTCCCATTAATAGACAGGGATAGCATTTATCACTTTGAGTCCCTAGAGACATTTCCTCCAAATTTTTATAGAAACTTAGACAGGAAATGTATTTTAGAGATAATTAAATCATATACTTTCATATTATAGCTAGGAAAAAATGAAATCCAAAGAGGTTAAGTAACTTGCTACAGATCATGAAACTAGTGACCTCGTTTGAACTAGTCACTATTTTTTGACTTACAGACCAGTGCATGACTTTGCTTCTTACATTATCTGTATAGTCAATAAACCACACTGAGTTCTGTCATCTTTTAAACACCTTGTCCCCTTACCTGTTCTATAGAAAATAACTTTTTAATGTACAGATTAATATTTTTCTCCATTACTATATTTTGTCTTATTTCTCTTTTCTTACATCTTCATGATTAAAATGTGGCTTGCTCATCTAGCTGCAGTAACATATACTTAAACAAGAATAGAAATGATGTGTAAAATAATAGTCTTTATTGAGGAACTTGAGAATAAAACATTTAAAAATACATTCCTTTTGGAGTACGAGGAAAATGTATTTGCTTATGTTAAGATAATGTTTCTTTCTTTCACTTCTTACTATCACCACATTTCTAGCATGACCTCTGGAAATCATCAAATCATACATAATGTGAATTATAAAATGTAGAGACATGGAAATACATATTCTTGTGAAGCAATGCTATATCACATGTTGAAAGAAGATGAGCTATTTTTTTCACTCAGTTTCCAAAGGCTTTGTTGGTAAATATGCTTTAGAAAAGAATAATCAATCCTATTGCTCCCAAGTCAGTGGAATGAAGCCCTGCATCCAGGGACACACCACGCAGTGTTGAGGGGGCTGCTGCTTTTGTCCACCTCTTCCTCATATTAGATCTTTTGTGTCATTTCTTTCCTCATTTAACAAATATCCGTTATTTGCTACATGCTGGACAAATTCGTTTGGTCCTGATGCTGATATTATATTTATATAAATTGAAAAGTTAATATAAAATATCTGTGCTGCAAAAGAAGGAAGAGTAAAAGGAAAAAAAATGTCTGTTAAACAGTGTCATAAGGGTGGATTACTGTAGAAGATGAACAGAGGCACAAGGGAGTGAGCCTGCCATGTGAGGCTGAAGACAAGATCCGTCCAGCATGGGGCAACAGAGAGAGGAAAAGTCACATCCTAGGTAGGGAACATATTTTTCATGCTCAAAAAATGACCAAAAGGCCCAGATAGCAGGAATCTATTGAGTGTGTAGACACTGGTTGGAAGACAGATGAGTTAGTGCAATGCTTGAGACCATAAGCATCACATAACCTTAAATATGATTTAAAAGAACTACCCTCGTGCTGTGTAGAATTGTACCTAAAAGAGGGCAGGAGAGAAAGCAGGAAGTTAAGTTAGTTGATGTACTATTGAGCACAGACTCCAGATTAAGGTGGCTTAGCTAGGTAGTGTCATAGGTAGAAGTGAGAAGTAAGGTTTGGGAAATATTTAAGATGTGAAAGATAACCATAAAGTTATGAACAGAGAAGGGAGAAAAATAAGGACACTCTTTATGGAGAAAGCACCTTTAGTATGTCATATTTGGAGGAAAGAGATTGAGACTCAAACTTTAAATGGGATGTCCTTTTAATGTTTAAATATTGAAGCAGAGATGAAAGGCAAGTAGTAAAGTTTTCAAATCTGCAGTTTGGGGAAGATATTGGGGCTTTAAATTTTAAATTTTAGAGTCTTAATAAAATAATTTTAAGGAAATTAATAAAATTATATAGCTTAATATATATGTGCACCTATATATACAGAGAGAGAAATGGATGAAAAATGAACACTAATTTAATGCAATACTTAGAAGTCAGGAAGAGACTAGAGAGCCAGAAAAAGAATGAGAACTAGCCCTTGTTGTAGGCAGCAAATCAAGAGAGGGTTCTTCCCCAGAAGTAACTGAACAATGCATCTAATCGACTGTGTCAACTGACCCTTTTAGGTTTAGTATGATGCAGCCTTATTGACTATTTTATTTGGCTATACGTGGATCCATGCTTACAATCTGATTACATATATTAAGAAGATTTTAGGATATAAGGAAAGAGAGACTGAAAATATCCAATAGAGGAATGAGGCAGTAGTTAGAGGAAATATTTGGTAAAAGATACATTATTTTAAGTTCAAATACATAGCATGCTTTTATGCTGATGAGAAAGGTTCACTTTTGGGCAAACATTTATTAAGTACACATATGTGGTATCATTTTTTTCAGGTACTTAAAG
>CAUYRH010084364.1:0-11382 GCA_963574655.1 Perodicticus potto
TTGTGGGCACCTGTAGTCCCAGCTACTTGGGAGGCGGAGGCAAGAGACTCGCTTGAGCCCAGGAAGTGGAGGTTGCTGTGAGCTGTGATGCTACAGCACTCTATCCAGGGTGACAGCTTGAGGCTCTGTCTCAAAAAAAAAAAAAAAAAAATGAAAGCCCTTGAATTAGTCCCATCTAGGGATGCCTACTGATGAGCAGAAGTTTGTAAAAAGATTTAAAAGTCTCTTTACAAAAAGGTAAATAAAAAGTTCAAATGACTAATGACTAATAAGAAAAATTAAATCTGCTAGCCTTTTGACTTAGTTGCTATCCTGGATAAAGTGTTCAAAAAGGTAGGCCCTCAGGTAAAAAAGACTTGCTTCTTTTTCAGATCTGTCCGTGCTGAATTCAAGTACAAAAATGCTATTTTCAGGGCCAGGCGCGGTGGCTCATGCCTGTAATCCTACCACTCTGGGAGGCTGAGGTGTGTGGACTGCCAGAGCTCATGGGTTTGAGACCAGCCTGAGCCAAAGTGAGACCCCCGTCTCTAAAAAAAAAAAAAAAAATAGAAAGGTGTTGTGGTGGGTGACTGTAGTCCCAGCTACTTGGGAAGCTGAGGCAAGAGAATCACTTATGCCCAAGAGTTTGAAGTTGCTGTGAGCTATGACGCTACACCACTCTACACAGGGCATCAAAGTGAGACTCTTTCTTAAAAAAAAATGCTCTTTTTTACCCTGTTTCTTAGTGGACTCCACCCTGAACTCATTAATTTTATCTCCCTCCCCCCAAAATAGGTACATAAGTTAAGATGACCACCTACCTAAAACATACCTTTCTGGCATATGACTGGCTATATAGAAACCCATTTGTTTTTTAAAAAAATTACCTCTACAAGGAAATTTCCATGTATAGGAGTGTCTGAGAGGAAGGACTGAGTCACTAGAAACTGTTACTATTGTTCTAAATTTACATGACAAGTCTTTCCTTTGTTTAGGGTACTTTTCCCAGTCATCTTATCTTTTTTTTTTTTTTTAAATTAAATCATAGCTGTGTACATTAGTGCAATCATGGGGTACAGTGTGCGGGCTTCATATACAATCTGAAATATTTTCGTCCAACTGTTCAACATAACCTTCATGAGATTTTCTCGTTTATTATGTGAAAACATTTGTTTTCTGCATTTAGTAGGTTTCACCTGTCCCTTCTAAGAGGCACCATAAGTGTGATCCCACCATTTATCCTCTCTCCACCCACCCTCACACTCCCCCTCCCCTCATTTACCCTTTTCCCCATATTCTTATACTATAATTGGGTTATAGCCTACCTATGAAAGCTATAAATTAGCTTCATAGTAGGGCTGTATACATTGGATACTTTTTCTTCCATTCTTGAGATACTTTTGTAGAGGAAAAGCTGCAGTCACCAGTCCCAGGTGAAGGGCTGGTCAACCACAACTGTAGAAGTTTCCAGTCCAATTTCACCTGACCTGCTCATCTAGCTAAATGCTGAAAAACAATCATGGGGCGGAATCAGCCGAAAAACTCTGGCAACATGAATAAACAAAACAGTTCAACTCCCCCAAGGAATGACAAACCAGTCATCTTATCTTAACCAGGACTACTTTTTTTCCTTAGTATGAGCAAATTTAGGCCTAACATCTTAGCTCTGTGCTTTTGTGATATAAATTTTCTGCCTTATTTCACCTAGGAGTCATCTTTTTAAAAGGCAAATTGTTGCCTAGTTAATAATTGCTTAAGATAATAAAATAGGAAATCAAAAATTGATAATCTGAGTAACAATATATATATTCAGAAGCCAGTAAATAAATATTCTTTATAAAAGCTGTGAGATCTGCTTCTTTCTGCATGTCTGTCCGTGTGTCTGTGTGTGTCATGTGTACGTTGTTATTTTACTACCAAATTATGTAAAAGAGCTCCAAGTAATTTGCTTTAAAAAGTAAGTGCTTAAATTAAACGTTTTATCACGAAAGTATCAACTAACTCAAATGCCTTATAGGTCACATGACTTTAGTGATCTTTGGCCAATAAAACCAGTTTTAAAATGGTTTTTAATGTCTAGATGCTTTAAGGTCACAAAACTGCTGCTTCTGTAATATTTGTAATGCTTCCTGGATTTGACCCTAGCTTGTTTTTGGTTTTGAGCCTCTGGATTCTGGGGTCTGGATAGTAAGGCCTGAGG
The DNA here is from genome assembly GCA_963574655.1 of Perodicticus potto. Classification (NCBI taxonomy): domain Eukaryota; kingdom Metazoa; phylum Chordata; class Mammalia; order Primates; family Lorisidae; genus Perodicticus; species Perodicticus potto. The sequence goes on from CAUYRH010084364.1 coordinate 2,180, forward strand.
ACATGTTCTTAGTGCCCAGTTGAGCAAGGAGAAGGCACAATCACGCTGAATATGACCCTGCTTACCCTGCTCCAGCTTTGCCTCCTGGCTATTCTGAAGGATTGGCTCCTCCAGGGAACCTGTCTTCTGTCTGGAGATCTGTGCCTGGCATGTAAATTGATGACAGGCCCTCTCCTTCCTAGAGATCTTGGATGCCACAGGGCTACTTGAGACTTAGGGGCGCTGGAGAAGACAATGGGAATAGTCTTATCAGAATTTCCCTGCTGGGTCCTTGAGATACTAGAATTTTTTCTCCTCCTAGTCGGTTTCTTGGTCTCAGAATAAATTCACCAACCACGTGCAAGATAGTTTATTAGAAGATAGGAAAGCTTCCAGTGGAAGGGGTCCAGGTGGGTTTGCCTCGCAGCTCGGCTGGGTCTGGGCTTTTATGCCTTGTCTACCAGCCCAAACCTGTGGGTAAACACTGGTTGAGTCCTTTAAACCTAGTTGTTAACATTGACAGGTTTCTATAAACCTCAGCTCGCTGGGCGCTGTTGATTGGCCCTTTACTTGTGCTTGTGGCTCTTTTCACCCAATCCGCAGGAAGTCACTCCCCTGGCATTGCTCAGTCTGGCAATCTGCTCTTCCTCATTCTCTGTGCCAGATTTCCAAGTCCTTGCTTAAAGCTTATCCCTCCTAGGGCTTGGTCTCAGAAAATCAAAGAATGAATTCACAGACCACCACAAGTAAACGAAAGGACAGATTTTGTTGTAGACAAGAGAAGAAGGAAAGCAGAGCCTCCAGCCCAGAGGAGGGGTCCCCAGGGGGTTGCTGATTTCCACACTCTGTCTAGGGGTATATTTGTAGTTTCTCCTCTCCTGCAGGCAGGGGTTTAGGGAAATGGAACGTATGTCGGAAATATATGTCACAGCCATTGTCGCAAACGGCCTGTGGGCAGAAGTTAATTTTAAAACTGTCATTGTGTAGGAATGTGGTCATGTTTTGGGCATTCTGCCCTTCTGGGGAGTGATGGGTTAGCCTGCTTAGACCTGAAAATGGAGTCCGTTTCTATCTCTGGGCGAGGGGACCTGCGTCAACAGCAGGTGTACTGTAGTCTCGAACTCCTTTTTTGTAATTTAACGTCATAAAATCTTGTTACGTTAAAGAGGATAACATAAGATATCTTGTTATGTTAAAGAGGATAATCATAAGATATCTTAAGTAAGATTTTTTTTAAATAAAAAGGCATCTGTACCAGAATGTTCATTGCAGCCCAATTCATAATTGCAAAGTCATGGAAGAAGCCCGAGTGCCTATCAACCCAGGAATGGATTAATAAATTGTGGTACATGTATACCATGAAATATTACTCAGCCTTAAAGAAAGATGGAGACTTTACCTCCTTCACGTTTACATGGATGGAGCTGGAACACATTCTTCTTAGCAAAGTATCTCTATCTCAAGAATGGAAGAAAAAGTATCCAATGTACTCAGCCCTACTATGAAGCTAATTTATAGCTTTCATATAAAGGCTACAACACAACTATAGCACAAGAATAAGGGGAAAGGGGCAAGGGAAGGGAGGGGAGGAATGAGGTTGAGGTGTAGGCAGGATAATTGGTGGGGCCACACCTCTGGTGCATCTTAGAAGGGTACAGGCAAACCTTGCTAAAGTAAATGCAGAATACAAATGTCTTCATACAATAACTAAGAAAATGCCATGAAGGCTATGTTAATCAGTTTGATGAAAATAGTTCAGATTGTATACGAAACCAGCACATTGTACTCCTTGATTGCACTAATGTACACAGCTATGATTTAATAATAAAAACAATAAAAAAAAAAAAAAGGGTTATAAGAAATAATACAATTTTTGTTAAAGGAGATAATTTTGTTTCATTTACAAGTTTAAAAAATTATTTTAAATTAAATAAATAAGTGACAATTAAAACTAAATGGATATAGAAGTTAAAAATGATGAGGATTATAAAACATGTATAAAAATATTAAATTATGGCCCAAATGGTTAAATTAGATGGATTTGTTCATAAATATATATTAAAATTAGATTTACCATTAATAATACACTGATGCAAAGGTATAATCTGGTTTTCTGTTTTGAAAATATTATCATATAATATTAATAGAAACGAGATGTTTTTCACCATTTAATAAAATGCAAAATAAAGGGAGGAACAAGAGAGATAGATTCCATTAGCCTCTTAATTAGCTTGTGTTTCAGTTCATCTCTACTAAGTCTTATGATTATTTGGGAACCTGAGTCTCCTCACTATCAAAGATGAAGGTTTTTGCTTTTAAAAATATTTGAATTATTAATTTGGCTAAATTAATGACTATAATTTTATAGTAACCTGTGATCCTGTTTTATGATGTTTTAGCACAATAACCTGTTTAAGCCTTTGATATTTAACAAATTTTCCAAAATCAAAATTCTAAACTTAGTCTTTTTGACCTCAAGCTAACTTTTTAAATTTTAGGGCCACTGAACGTCTAAGAGAGACATATTAAGCTTATTTGATATATTAACACCATACAGGGAGCACTGTCAATATGAAAAGTTTTGTTTAACTTGTGGGGGGTTATGTTCGTATAAACATAAACATGTTATTATTAATAAATGTTCCAATGTTGTATGAGATTCATAAAATTCTGATATGTCCTGGTATATGATTGCAGTGATCATTACGATTGATATGTTAAATTGTTGTATGCCACAAAAATAACCAACTTTCCTCCCATTTGACCTTGCAATCCCATTTCTGGGCATCTACCCAGAAGGAAAAATATCATCTTATCATAAGGACATTTGTATTAGACTGTTTATTGCAGTTCAGTTTACATTTGCAAAATTGTGAAAACAACCTAAATGCCCACCAACCCAGGAATAGATTAACAAGCTATGGTATATGTGTACCATGGAATACTATTCAGCCCTTAAAAGAGATGGAGATTCTTACATCTTTTGTATTAACCTGGATGGAGGTGGAACACATTATTCTTAGTAAAGCATCACAGGAATGGAAAAGCATGAATCCAGTGTACTCAATTCTAATATGAAGGCAATAGATGATGTAATACATGGTGGGGGGTTGGAGAATGAAGGACTGGGGAGAGGAAAGGAAGGAAGGGGCTGGGAGTCAAGGTGTATGGCACACCTCTTGAAGGTGAACTCAATTATAAGAGGGAATTTATTTAACAAATGCAATCAGTGTAACCTAATTCTTTGTCCACTCAATGAATCCAGAACAATAAAAAATAAATAAATAAAAATAAAATGAGTATAACAAAATGTCAAAAAAACCCCAATAACCAACTTTTCTTTGAGCATGGCTATTCTAAGACTATCATCAGCCATAGGCAATTATTTAACTTTGCTTGTTCTCAAAAAGTGTGTTTTTTTTCTTTTCAATTGGCTACAATAGAAAGTTTGCTTCTTCAAGGAAAGTCATGGAAAGGACTGACAAGTTCTCTTGAATACAGATTTCTGATAACTTTGGAGATTATATACCCCTGGGCTAAACAAAACAAGCTTCCAGGACTTTTATCAAAAAGTTGACGTGTCTATGAGTATTGCTAATTATTTCCTCTTGAGCTGTGAGCCATGAACCTGATGAGGTTGTAACAAAAAGCAGTATATGATTTGAAATAAATGTTGTTTAAGACATTAATTCTGTAAGACAATAACCAGAGAAAAGTGAGGCATCTATTAATATTATTACCAATGTATATGTAAAGCATCAACTGTGGATAAAATACTAAACATGTGTTATCATTGCCTGTAAGATTTTCTAAAGTTTCTCATACTTAGATTTTATTTTAATGAACATTGTCACTGTGCCATCACTAGAAATTATTCTTGTTCAAGATGAAACTCATTTACTGAACTCTTAAGAGACAATAAACCTTCGGGAATTAGTACAACTCAACACTAGAGCTCATCCAGCTGAAAAAACAAAATGTGCAAAACTTACTGATAGATTTTTTAATTCTAAATTATGATAAAGAATATACCAAATTTATTTCAAGTTTTTCTTAGTGAGCTTTTATTTTGTTTACTGGAAATTATTATTATTATCATATTTTTTATGGCTGGAGAGACATTAAGGGTACAAAGAACCAGGTTACATAGATTACATTTGTTAGCTAAAGTCCCTCTAATAATTGTGTCCTGCCTCCATGAGGTGTGTCACACACCGTGACCCCCCACCCTCCACCTTCCTTCCTTCTCTCTTTTCTCCCCTTTCCTCACCCCACACCATGCATTAGGTCATTAATTGTCCTCATATCTGATTTGAGTACATAGGATTCTTGTTTCTCCATTCTTGTGATGCTTTACTAAGAATAATGTGTTGCACTTCCTTCCAGGTTAATACAAAAGAGGTAAAGTGTCCATATTTTTTGATGGCTGAATAATAGTCCATAGTATACATATACCAAAGTTTATTAATCCATTTCTGGATTGGTATTTTGGCGATTATAAATTGAGCTGTGATAAACAGTCTAGTGCAAGTGTCCTTATGGTAAAAGATTTTTTTCCTTCTGGGTAGATGCCCAGTAATGGGATTGCAGGATCAACTCCTTGTTGTTTTGTTAATTTTCTAAATGATTCTTTTGTTTTCAATTTCAATTAAATCTCTGATTTAATTTTGGATATTTCTTTTCCTCTGCTGGGTTTAAGCTTATATTGTTCTTCTTTTTCCAATTCCATAAGATGGCTTGTGAGTTTGCTGATGCACTCTCTTTCTATTTTTTGGATATAGCCATCAAAAATGATAAATTTTCCTGTCAGGACTGCTTTTGCTGTATCCCACAGGTTTTGGTAGCTTGTGTCTTCATTGTTGTTTTGCTCAAGGATGTTCTAGGGTAAGTCCCTTGTATCTTTTTTTAGTTTCTGTTTATAGTGTCTGTACAGCTTTGTAAGAGGAGTGTTAAAGTCTTCTGTTATTATGGTGTTATGGGATATCATATTGCTCAGACTAATTAAGATCTGTTTTAAGAATCTGGGAGCATTTAAGCTTGGTGCATAAATATTTAGAATTGAAATATTCTTCTATGTCTTCTTGTTGTGTTGTTCCCTTGACCAATATGAAGTATCCATGTTTGTCTTTTTTCACTTTAATTGCTTTAAATCCACTGGTATCTGAGAATAAGATTGCAACCGCTCTTTTCTTCTGAATTCCATTTGCTTAAAAAGTTGTCTTCCATCTCTTAACCCTGAGTTTTAATTTGTCCTCCAAGGCTAGGTATGTCAAATAGATGACTTGTGTTTTTATCCGATCAGCCAGTCCATGCCTCTTCAGGGAAGAGCAATTCAAGCCATTAATATTTATTGATATAATTGATAAATGTGATGGAGTCATACTCATCTTGTTTTCTGAAAGTCCATTGCTTAGTTTTATCTTTTGCATCATTGTGGATGCCAGGTTTTGCCTTTTAGTTTCAGGGTGTTTAGTTCGCTGGTGGTCCCTTGTGATCATCATTGTATAGAATTGGTCTAAGTATCACCTTTGGAGCTGGTCTTGTGGCAAACTTCGTAAACATTTGCATATCAGTAAAAGATTTGATTTCTTCATAGATTTTAAAGCTTAGCAGGATATAGAATTCTAGGCTGAAAATCGTTCTGTTTAAGTAGATTTAAATGTAGATGCCCATTGTCTTCTGGCTTGAAAAGTTTCATTTGAAGAGTCAGCAGTCACCCCGATGGATTTGCCCCTGTAGGTCAATTGGCACTTACTCCTAGTGGCCGGCAAAATCTTGTCTTTTGTCTTGACTTTGGACTTGTCTTTTGTCTTGTCAGTGTGTCTTGGAGAAGCTCAATTTGAGTTGAGACAACCTGGGGTCTGATATCCCTCTGAAAGGAGTGTGTCAGAATCTTTCATGATATTTGGGAAATTTTTATTTATGATATCTTCTAGTAGGGCTTTCATGCTTCTGGGGCGTTCTTCCCTTTCTAAGATACCTATAACTTGTATGTTTGAATGCATCATAAAGTCCCATAATTCTGTCATTGAATGTTCTGCTTTCTCTCTCTCTTTTTCTGTCTCTCTAACAGCCTGAGTTAGCTCAAGAGCTTTATCCTCTACCGCTGAGATTCTTTCTTCTGCATGGTCTAGGCTGTTATTGATACTTTCCATTGCCTCTTTAAATTCCCTGATTGATAGCTTCAATTCCTATAGCTCTACTATATCCTTCCTATATTCTTTGTATTTTTCATCTATTTGACTCTATTTTTGTATTTCCTTTTGGTTATTTTCTGCTTTCTCAGCAATTTCCTTGATTGTTTTTACCATCCATATTTGAAATTCCCCTTCTGTCTTTTCTACCATTTCTTTATATGTAGAATCCTCTGCAGTAGCTATCTCATGGTCTCTTGAGGGGTTGCTCTGGATTGGTTTTTCATGTTGCCAGGATTTTTCTGCTGTTTTTTCCTTATGAATGTTTTCTTTTATCTGTTTCCTTGCCCTAATTTTCCTTTCACTTCCTCTTGCTCTTTAAGTTACTGTGCCTATGACCTAAGGTGTTGAAATGTCCTTTTGGTAAAGGACTAAAAGGACAAAAAGCGTGAAGAGTAAGAAGGGATAAAAGATACAAAAAAAAAGAGAGAGATAGAAAAGAGAAAGGAAAGGGTGAGTAAAAGGGAATATTGACAAAAAGAAGAGAGGCACAGAAAGAGGGAGTCAGGAGTAATAGAGGTATACATTAGGGTAGTTTGACCTATACCCACAAATCTCAATCTCTGGGGAGGCTGGGTTGGATAGGTCTCTTGACATCGGCAACTCTTTGCCAGCCTGAGCAGACACAGGACCCCATCTCCACTAAATAGAGAAGAAAAACAAAAATACTATAAATCAAGCCAAAACAAAAAAACAATAACCCTAACGAGATAAAATTGGAGGAAAAAACAAATATTAGAGACAGAAAAACTATCAAAAATGAAGTCTTTATTATTAAAAACAGGCAACAATAAAAAATATGTTTACACAAAAAAAGTGCAGAAAAAAAGAAAAAGAAAAATCTGGAAGTCTGGCAGGGGGGAATTTGAAAAAGAAAAAAAATATTTTTCTGAAAAGAAAAAACAGACAAACTGACAATAACAAGAACAACAAAAAAACAAAAAAGAAAAAAAACTATATATATATCTTATATTGCCTGGGCCACAGGTGATCTTCTGGGATATGATATGCTAATCCCAATACAGCTGGAAGCCTCTGCTGACTTCTTTGCCCTCACACCCGACAGGGTTGAGAGCCTGGACCTCTGTTCTCTGCTCAGCCCATTTACTAGACAGGCCTCGACCTTTCCAAAACGTGTCCCTTAGCTACGCAGTGGATATCCTAGGAAAAGGTGTGTTGCTCAGATCTCTCTGGAATAGGCTGCCCACTTATCAGGTGCTCTGAACCGGCCTAGCTCTAGGACCCTGAGGGCCAAGCCTGCAAGGCAACTTTCCCACAGGTTGGAGTCTGCAAGGCAACTATCGGAACAATGAAACCTCCCTTCTGCCCCAGCGGCTCAGTCCTGGCCTCTGGTTGCTGTTTGAAGTCACTTACTCACTCTTCCAACATCTCCTAGAACCAGCCTCGCTCTAGGACCCTGAGAGCCCAGCCTGCAAGGCAGCTCTCCCACAGTGGCTACATATGGCCTACAGCAGAATTCCCTCTCAGCTCAGTCCCAATCTCTGGGCTCTGTTCAAAGTCACTTGATCATTCACCCAAGGTCTCACAAAGTAACTCAACCAAGTGCTCAAGTCCAAAAATCCTGCAGGGAAGACCTTCCCTGTCTGCACACTGTCACCGCAGCTATAGCTGCCACTGCCTGCAGCTGCCATGGCTGGTGGCTTCAGACCAAAAGCAAATACTTGCCCCTTCTCCACTGCTTTCTTTCGTCCTCCTCTTATGATCCCTAAGCCTCCTGCTGCCTCCCTGTGCCCCAGAAGGATGTTTCTGGCAAAGCCCACAATCCTCAGGTGCCTGGAGTCTTCTCTCCCCTATCTCATCATGCCTGGTTTCAAAAACGCTGTTTCTCCTCCACCATCTTGCTCCACCCCGTGTTTACTGGAAATTAAAAAATTGCTAACATGTATTTTTAACTTCATTAAGAATTGCTAGTGGTTTCTAATCAAATTGTTTTTATTAAGACATTCAAATGAATGGTTAAATAAACATTAGGGTGATATTTTTGAGCAGGTATTTTCATGCCTAAGGAAAAAAATCCAAAAGTTCAAAAGGGCATAGAGAGAAAATACATATACATCTCATTTCCTTTTATAATCTTCAGGCATACAGCCACTTTCTCTCAACCATTTACTGTCAATGAATTCTTGTAGATCTTTCGAATTCAATTCTAAAGGAGCTCTCAAACTTTATTATACACACATACATGTGAATCTTGTTGAAATGCAGATCCTGATTCTTCTTCTGGAGTGAAGCTTAAGATTCTGAATTTCTAAGCCCTACGTGAGGGTGATATTTCTGGCCCAGGACCATGTGCCCAGTGGCAAGATAGTCAAGGACACTTGTTTATATTTGTCTCTTTGTTTATTGGACTGACAGGAGCAAGATAGTCTCCTTTCAATTTCTTCCTTTTTATTATGATGTCAGCACTAGAGTTCCACTTTTGAGCTTTGCTTTGTTACATGTTTTTTCTTCTCATCTTCCTGTGTCTATCTGAAATGATAATTTATACAGTTTTAAAAATCAAACTATAAATGAAGGACGAAAGCCAGCAATAGGACAATTTGAAGCATGACACCAGATGATGTGTGAATCGCAAGGACTATGAGAATTTTTCTCTACAAATTTCCATCTGCCTATTTTGTTAAGGTTAGAGAAGTCCTCAGATCCAAATAACCTGCTAAATTTTGGCACAGGGTACATGGAGAACTTTAGCTTGCAGCCAGTACCATTAATCTAATAAAGATTCCATCAAACTTGGAAATAATACAATTAACCTCCCTGAAATCAATGTGAAGGGCTGAAATGATTTAAATATTTTAAAGTTATACACATTAATATTCTACCAGCCCGAAGAAAGGAATCTCCCCTGTGCTCACTACCATGAGATACTATTGTATCTCTGAAGGACTGACTTTACTTATGTCCATAACCATTATAAGCTGCAAAGGAAAGTAATCAAAGAAGCAAGTCAATAAGAAATATGTCAAATGAAATACGATTATGTATGCTTTAAATATTAAAAATAGGCAG